>LPNX010466225.1:5531-28348 GCA_001517045.1 Pseudotsuga menziesii | reverse complement strand
TTCTATGCTAGTTGCCTTCTACATGTCCTAGAAGTCAACACATGCTAAAAATGAGTCATGGAGTGCTTGGGAAACATCTTGGAAACCAATTTTAGAATGACTACTTTATTCCAAATTGTCTAAAGTGCATATCTGCTTTTTCTGAAAAGTTGCCTTGCTTTATAGCTGATTTAAAGCAAAAGGAAAAGCTAGTCTAGGTGTAACTGCCTTGTTTTTTTCCCACATAATCCTCCCTCCTTTTCTCCAAATAAAAGCATGTATGAGTTTTTTTTCCATGCCTCTTTAGCTTTCCCACTTGACTTAGCAATTTCGTGAGCATCTTCATAGATTTGGAAACTGCTTTATGCACCTATGCGGGATTTGACTAGATTTGGTAAGCCTTCTTTTTGACTATTTCGAATGGCATCCTTATGCATTTGAACCTCTCATGTAATTATATATTACATCATTCTATTACTTCACAAGGTTGACTATTGTACACTTACTAAATACACACTAGTGTTATGCTCCAATTTCAGTCTCCTTTGGTGTTAATTTTGCATGTTTGATTAGCAATTTTTTGAGTGTAATTGTTCTATCTCTTGGGTTCAATTTCCACATGGTATCAAATCCTTTGTAGATCGATTTATCTCCTTCCAAATTTTTATTCCAGGTTCAACATCATTGGCTGGGAGCGCATTCTCCTGAATGGAGGGCACAACTACTGAGCTGTGGACCAATCTCAGAAGATCGTCTTGACTCCATTCAATTTATTTGAGTGGAAAGCTGAGATAGAGATATTGTTCAGAGAAAAAGGTCTCTATAGGGTGACTATCGAAACTGAGGCAGAGCCCAATGCAGCTGCAGAGAAAATTAAATGGCACAACAGGAGGGATGAGACCTATGGTATTTTGTGTCTGAGCATTTCAAGAGACCTCCTCTTCCATCTTAATGGATTGACATCACCTAATGAAGTGTGGGAGAAGCTTGAAGAGATTTTTGGAAAGATAGATGAGATGAGAGGACATCAAATCGAGAATGAGCTGATCTCCTTGACTCCGAGTAGCTTCAAATCATTTCAACTCTAATTTTCCAAGTTTAAGGTCCTTGTTTTGCAGCTAAAACAGTGTGGGATCGAAAAGAAGGAAGAGAAACTAGTCTTGGCCATACTCTCTAAGCTTGGTCCTAACTATTTAATGTTTGTTTCAAACTTCCATGCCACCAAGTTGACAACTCGAGCCTGGAAGATGCCTAATATTACAGATTTCATGGAATCCCTCACATAGGAGTAAGATAAGTTGGTGATGATGGGAACCATCAAACCTTGCAAAGACCAAGATTTGGTTGTTGTAGATTCAAGCTAGATTCAAAAAGAAAGAAAAAATCTAAAAACCCACCTGAGAAAAAGAGACAAGTCAAAGTATCAAGAGGAGCCTCAAAGATCCAAGAAGAACTCCCAAAAGAATAAGAATAAAGGAGAAATGAGCAAGTGCGCATACGTCATTAAGGGCTATCATCCTGAGAGATCTTGTATGAAGAAGAAAATTGACATGTTGACCCAACTCCTAGAGAAGAATAACATCTCCCTTCCTAATTTCTCAAAGAAGAAGGAAGAATGATCAAATTCAAAAGACAGAGAGAGAGTACATGCCTTTGTTGTTGGCACATCAAGCTCACCTAGCTTCATCATAAATTTTGGAGCTTTTATACATATGGTTTCGACAAAGGATACATTATCCTCTCTTGACATGTGGAAAGGTCTACCACTAGTGGAAAATGAGAGATTAGTGACCAAAAAAAGGACCAAAATCCGCATATCAATGACCACTTTTGGTTTGGCGATCACTGGTGGCTTATTTACGGTCTTTTATTACACGACCAAAATTGGTCATTTTTATTTTGGTCATTTATAGCTTGTGAGTTGGTCATTAATTTGGTCATATTTGAATCGATGAACAAATATATGACCACATTTATGACCAAATTAATGACCACATGGCAAACTAGAATATGACCAAATTTGGTCACGTATTAAAAGACCGCAAATTAGCCACCAAAACTGCTTTTTGGTCATTGATATGCGAATTTTGGTCGTTTTTTGGTCATTTATATCTCATTGTTTGGTCACGTGTCTCTCATTTTTTTGTTATTTTATATATGAATTTTGGTCATTAATCTCATTTATTGGTCACTAATTTAGTCATTTTTAGTGGTTTTATGTGTGGTTATTATATTTTAGTAGTTTTAATGGTGTCCATTATTAATCAATATAAATTTTTAATATGGTATTGTGTTTAAATTAAAAAAGAATCATACATTATTTATCATCATCTAATACACATTTGAATTATGCATATATAAAGTGCAACCATATAAGTTTTAAACCGCACAAATTATATTATATGAAATGTCAAGTATTACAATAAATGAGTTTTCACAAAAACTATCTCCATATAACTTTACATGAAAATCATCTAGTACACCGATGACTTTTCAAAATATTACATTGGCTAAACTATCCCACTTGTACTTTGTTGTTAAGCCATACTTGGATCCCACGACAGCTTCAAAACCATACTTAGCAACTTGAAACCCTCAGTAACAGGCTCTTCATACTCAATGGAAAAGCATCAGCAACAGAATATTCATACTCAATTGCCCACTTTTTGAGCTTTCTATGTGCGCATGTGCTTTTGTATCTGCACTGCACGGGCTTTTGAGCTTTCTGAGCTTTATATCTACGCACGTGCTTCTGTATCCACATTGCAGCAGCCTCCCTCTTCATGTTTTTACAAAGCTTGCGAGTAAGGTTACCTGCAAACAACACATGTTAAGCAATAAATTGTATTGCTCAGTAAAAATAAAAAAAAACAAATAACTAAAAAATGTACATAGTAATTTCACAAGATTTAACATGGCAAAAAGAAACAATTCCAACAAATAGTTATATATGTGCTTATTATAACAAATACAAAAACACTTCTGATACCTCTGCTTCTGAGCTTTTTGAGCTTTATATCTGCGCACATGCTTCTGTATCCACATTGCAGCAGCAACCCTCTTCATGTTTTTACAAAGCTTGCAAGTAAGGTTACCTACAAATAACACATGTTAAGCAATAAATTGTGTTTCTCGGTAAAAATAAAAAACAAATAACTGAAAAACGTACATAGTAATTTCACAAGATTTAACATGGAAAAAAGAAACAATTCCAACAAACAGTTATATATGTGCTTATTATAACAAATACAAAAACACTTCTAATACCTCTGAAGGAAGTCCAACTCCATTGTATTGCCTAGTAGATCTTTCATGGATATGATGGCTTCCGTAAAAGTTCAATACTAACAACCTGGTTGGGTTTTTACAAATATTCTAAGACATTACTAGTAGTTTTCATCTCCCTAAAATTTACTAGGAACCTTTGTTTTAGTAAAACTGCATCTGGTTACATACAATGGGATGCATAATTATTTATCTCAAGAAAACGTTTTCAGAGCTACAATCATCTCTTGGGTACTGAATTCTTCTTTATCATCACTTACAGTAACTGTCACTATATTTGGACTTTGTGAAGGGAAAACGTCTTCTCTTCCATTTCTAGAAGGACTCCTCCCCATCTTTTCACTTCCATCATAGGTGATCCCTCTCAATATCAGTGTCTCAGTGCATTCCTCCAATCATCTCTTCATAGATTGTATCTCCTTTTTCCCCAGAAACACATACATATTGGCTATATCCAAGCCCCATCGAACATACAGGTACCTGCAAATCACCAAATCTAACTTTTAGTAATACATATCTCGCTCAACAAGAATTTATTGCATGGGCTCCGTTTGAGCCAGAAGTGCTTAACACGCACTCGCCAAAGACCAAATCCATCCAATTAAATTTAGAGGCAAAGAACTATATAGAATTTTATCACCTTAATGCTTGAGAGCTTGAAGCATGAAGACACAACACACACAGTCGGGAACAATTTTGAGAGTAAAGTACATGGAATCTTAAACCTCTCATTCTCAATTGTCATCTCAGCTCATGTGCTTTGGGTGCCTGACAAAAAAGTACCCAAGTAAAATATTTAAAATATGGCCAAAAGTGCTGAACATGCACTCACCAAAGACCAAATCCATCCAATTAAATTCAGAGGCAAAGAACTATCTAGAATTTTATCACCTTAAAGCTTGAGATCTTGAAGCATGAAGAGGTAACACACACAGCTGGGAACAATTTTGAGAGTAAAGCACATGGCATCTTAAACCTCTCATTCTCAATTGTCGTCTCAGCTCATGTGCTTTGGGTGCTTGTCAAAACAGTACCCAAGTAAAATCTTAAAAAGATGATAGGACTAATCAATATTCAATGATAGTCCTGAATCCTGATTCTATTATACTACTAGAGAGTTGTCAAGGCTCCCTAGTATTTGGAATAAATAAAGCCTAGCTCTTGTACTCCTTTCTAAAAAATTGTTAGCAACACCATTTTAATGTCATGCAATTGGAGCTAGTAATCAGCTGCCTTAATCAACAAACAATATTTTTCTAGATTTTTAGGAGGATGAATACCACTCTTGTAGTGACATAGAACATATACCAATTACTGAAAATGACATCTAGAATTGAAATTTATAGTGGATATATTATTGACTTTATAGGCCAAGCAATGGGGGTTAGATGCTTCGGCATCCTCCATTAGGAATCAAGAATTCTGTGGACCTCTTAGTTTTCTCATGCTTTTTTCTCAGGCCCTCTGCACCCCAACGATAATTGATATGAGAATTATAATCTGGATCTAGTTATATGGGTGAATCTAGACTATCGCTAGCTGTATATAAAAGTTGTCTCCCACTGCTGCAAATTAGAGCATCAAATGTAGACAATTTTACTCCAATAAACTGAAGCACATAAATAGTTTCTAAAACTGTCAATGTAGCTGATAAGATGAATCCAAGAGATGGGAAGTTTCCAACAGAGCGAACTGAATTCATAGTATCTTGGATAATAATAGCTAGTTTACTAACAAGGGTTTCTCCACTAGCACCATAGTAATCCATTGCAATATCAAATAGACGCTTTCTTCTCCTGAGAGTTAGTTTCCCCATATAATTAAAGCTATTATTTCGATCAATATTTGTTTTTCCTTTATCATTTGCTTCTCACAGTTTAGATTAACTATTCTTAGTCTTCTCTATGATCATCCTAATGTGATCAAAAATACCCTCCCCATTATCTTCATTTTGAAGAAGCTTATGAAGTTCAATAGTGTTATTAAGTGAATTTGAGCAAGAAGGTTTATATGCATATAATGAGAGTCTAAGGGATGTATCTGGGTCATCCTTGAATGAACCAATGTCTGATTCAGAATCCATATTTTCATTGAAGTCATTTTCACTCTGCCATTGTGGAAATCCTTGACAAATATATTTTACAATGTTGTGGCCAAGAATAGAGATGAATGTTCTTCAGACCATTTTTCCTGCATTCATCCCAGAGGTTCTTATTAGCTACTAGTCTTTACAAAGTAGCTACAATTTCCTTGTCATGATGCGGATCTACCAACAAACCATTCTTCAACATGTGCACAAGAATGAACCAATTTGTAAATAAAAAATCAGAGAGCGATTGATGACGTTAGATCCAATCAGACTTTTAGTTTTGAAGGTAGAATTTTCAATATACCTGTTTAATGTCTACATGTCCTCCATTTTGTGGCAACCATAGGCAATCCATGTGTAGCTGCATGCATTTAAGCAAAGTGGGAGAATGACATGCTTTATTCTTTTTACACAACCAAAAATGATTTTAGATCAAATTGTTAGGTCAGATACCTTGACATAAAAATATTAAAATCTTCAAATTTCATCTTAAAGATCAAATTTTCTGTCAATAAGAAGAGTAATAATGGATAATTTCTTTTTATAATTTGACAGGAAGTTTTATAAACCTTGGTTTTTGTAGCAATCCTATATATATTAGCAACTTCTGATCGCTTGTGATGTTCGGGATATGCCACTTCTCCAAAGAGATAATCTCCAAGAGCATCTCCTCCAAAGACAGTTGTGAGGCTTTGCAGCAAGGTCTCTCTTAGTTCCCTCATTACAAGTGAGGTTGAAGGCACCTTTAAAAATATTAATAAATTAGTAGCATTTTGAATCTTGTCAAATAGCATGACCACTCAACACAAGTGACCATAATGGGCAGAAAGGTAAATTACAGTACCAAACACTCACAAGGAAAGCAAAATTATTAGATATAAGGAAATAAAGCAATTTAGGCTAAAAATCTGGAATGTACAAGTATTACTATTTCTGGTCATCCCAATGAAGGACCCAAAAAGTAATTATGTCTAATCCAAACATACATGAATTCTCTCAGGTGCAATACAAAAAATGATTTAGAGAGAATTATTAATTTTTATAACACCAACTAAACTAAGGAAACCAGCAGTATCAGAGATACAACAAATATATATTACCAGTGTCTACTTCAACTTGCACAAAACTGTACTAGTAGAAGGATCATTTATGCAAAAATTGCAAGTTTTTCTCCATACAACAATGAACACCAGGACAATTAAGTGTACATGTGGGTTCTAGAAACAAAAATCACAAACATTTCAACAATTTAACCATGTTGGAAAATTTACAGAATGAAAATATATTTCCAAATGCCAAAATACAAGATTCCAAAATATATTTCCTGGAGCGTGAATCGGGAGCATTTTAAATATTCCCAGTCACCAACATGACATTTTAGAGAGGAAGAAATATCATTGTAGAATGAAAACTGCAGGACACTGGCCATTATAGTTCATTTCAATAAGGTCCTTAGGATGCTACACACTATTTGTATTGAATTGGATGTTTTGAATATGCTTTAACATCCACAATGTCTAACATTTGGTGGTAGACAGCTTTTGTAAAACTGATGATTTGAGGCAAGACCTGAATTATCAGATGCAGTTCCGATTTGAATACATAGAGAATCATTCACTTCAAAATACAGTTAGAAGGTTCTACTGCTCAGTCCACAAGAATGAACCAATGCACCTTAGATAAATCTGGAAAATTCCCTAAGGTTGGCACCTTTTCCTTAATCTGCAAAATTCCCCAAGCCAAGCACCTTTTCCTTAATCTGGAAAAGATAAAATAAGTACAACAATCTTATAATTAAAACAAAGGCTATGTCTGGAACAATTTAATAAAAACAAACCACTGAAACTTTAAATAACTAAGGTTGAAATATGCATGTTGTAGGCATGTACACACACTATTACTGTCTACATAACTACAGTGTTGCGCCACCGTAACACTGACACACCCTCAACCAGTGTGCATCTTTCTGCTACATATCCAAGGTATGGCTGCTGTAGAATCTGCAGTTAATGAATTTGTTGCCAAAGATCATGCTACTGTAGAACTTACTTCTGTCGAACCTGTTGTTGAGGAATATGTGGTTATAGAATCTACTGCACCTCTATTTAAGGGGAAAATATCTACAACAACAACCAAAACTAACACTTCCTTTTTGCAAGGAAAGTGTTCTCCACAAAGCCAAGTCTCTCCCATAGCATATTGAAATTTAAAAACTCTCAAGGTGTACTTACATTGCTTGTCATTTCTTGACTACTCAGAATCAATTGATTAAATGGGGGTTTTTTGGAACACTCTCCCAGACATCAGACTCCCCTGTCATGGCTGCTAGTTTACTTGTTGCTCTGAAGTATTCTATCTCTCCAGCCATAGTGCACTCAGCAATACCTGTTCCAGCATGTGATCAGAGCTGATGTGCTTATTGTTGTGAGTGAGATGGTGCATATGAAGTGTTATAGGTGAGGGTGCATCAATGTTCAATGTTCCAACAGCAAAGGAGCATGCATGCATGCACCAACCATAAATAGATGTGTTATTTTTGTCTTTAGTTCAGTTCTAAAATTAGATCTTTTCTGTAGTTCTAAATTATATCACATGCAGATTAGATTCAGATAGCCACAATTCACTAGGGAAGGAGGGAGTGTGTATGGGGATTGTTCTTCCCAGGAAGGGCGTTCTTAGCAAAGAGATGTGGGCTCCTATTTCACTTCAATTTAGCATGATTTATTGGTGGTTCTATTCATGAAGGTGTTCTATCCTAGGCATCTTGACACCGTCAAATTTGATGCATGTAGCCTAGATTTATTGTTAGCCCCTCTGCTTGTGTTATAAAGACACGAGGGCATTCAATTCTGTTGATTTTCAGTTTTCTTTCAGCTAGTGATTACAGAGATGTAATAGTTCCTTCATTTGAGTTAATTAAAAGTGATGTGATTGGTTACTGCAATTTGCTAGCTTCTTGTTCATATCTTTATAGTTTTTAGTTTGTAGATTTAGCATTCTTCATCTGTTGTTTTGATAAGTTACACAATTTAGTTTCCTAGATTAGTTTATTAGAGATTATAGGTGCAAATGTGCTTTAAACTTATAGGAATAAGTGTACAAATAGAGGGATTCTATCTAGGATAGGGAGTTGTCCTGAGGTTTCAGGGGTTGGATACATGAGTTTGTGTTTGAAAAAATCACTGCAGACTTGTGATTTTTTATCTATTTTTTCTAGCAGTTTGTTCCAGGAACAATGGTATGACTACCTTCCATCCCAGATACGAAGATAAACTGGAGGGCCCTTCCAACTTCATTCTGTGGAAGGCTTCAGTTACATATGCTTTTGGAGGAACATGAGCTTTGGTATCTTGTGGAGAAGACAGTTACACTTCCTGCAGAGGCTGGTGGGTTTGCAGATTATAACAAGAAGATGTCCAAGAGAAAGCAAGTCATCCTCAACTAGACAAAGGATCCTTTGATTCCTCATATAATCAGAAATATTGGAAAGGAGATGTTTGATGTTCTAGTCACTCTATATCAAAGTGAAAACATCAATCAGAAGACGTTGATGAGGAATAATCTTGGAGCCACACAAATGAGCAAGAGAAATATCAGAGCCAGTTATTTGATGAAGATCACTGAACTCCATGATCAACTTGAAGCAATTGGAGAAGAGGTTGAGGGTGAAGAGTTCGTACCCATAACCCTGAATGGGTTTTAATCCTATTGGTAACCTTTTGTTTGGGGTGTGTATTCCTAAGATAAGTTGCCCACCTATGAGAAGCTTATATGGGATGATTTCAGAAGGGCACAATAGTCCTTGAGTATTTTAATTCAGATTTGTAGGCTGTAGACATTTTGATGGAGCCTTTATCAACCAGATGACCTATCGAGAACATTTGTAAGATGTTATTTCGAAAAAATTGATTGTCTATGAGGTGGATCTTTAAAAAGTAGCCAATAGAAATCTTTCGAAAGATCCCAATTGCTTTGCCATCAAAGATATCTTTCGAAAGATCCCAATAAGGCCAATGGCATTTGATTGTCCATTAGGCTCATATATAAGAGTGGCTGGTTCAAAATGAATTCGAATGAGCCAAGATAAAAGATAATTTGGATTGGCCCTACAAGAGTTCCACTTTTATTTACCAGGAAAGGTGTGACTTTAGTTTTCCTGTCTGATTTATTTTTCTTTATTGAAGATGGTTTCACTTTTTCTTGTCATAGCTAAGAGTTAACAGTGCTAGAGTGTTCTGAATGCAGTTTACTATTGTGATTGCATCCTATCGCCTAGAACTCATATTGCTCAATGAGAATACAATAAAGAACTTCTGTTAAAATTTAGATGATAAATGCCACATAGTTTGAAAACAAACATTGTTTAGCATACTTAAAAGTTAATGAGAATTGTATTTTTTGCATCGAATACAGAAAAATACATTTGTTCTTCGTTATAGAAAATACAACAACCTAATTTACCAATCAAATGACAAAACTAATAAGATAAGAATATGCAGATATACTTAAAGAGTAGGAATTGACCATGCGTTTATTAACTGGGTTTCAATTTCTGGAGCCATATATATGGAGTGCAATCCCCACCAGGATACCTCATCTGATCAGCCAGTGTTGGGCCTTCTAGCCCATCTCCTAAGTCCACCAGGAAATTGGGATTTATTTCTAGTCCACCTTTGTCAGTGTCGCAGTCAATATGAAGCATATGGGAGCCTTTCTCTATCAATTTAGGGTAGAATTGTTGATCCGAAGGACTAAATAATGAATTGGTAACATAAAGGCACTTTCCATCCAAAATTAATTGGATCATTTGTGGCCCTTCCCTCAATCAATTAGCCTGTAAATATATATTCAAACAATATTTTACGTATTTGCAAGTGTATGAGCAATGTTTCTTTGATTGAAATCAATTTATTGCCCAACATATAAGTACAAAATCCCTAGCTAAATCCACCATTTATTATAGAGAATCGCATTGCCACAATTTGATTTTTTATGATTTTTATAGTCAACTCTATAAAAAGACCTAATTTGTATCAACAACCCTATATTTTGAATGTGTATCACAATTTTGTGTTGGTTTTGCAATGCTGATTGGTGGTTTCACAACTTTGTTTGTGCAAACTAGGGTTTCTCTTGGGCATTAGGTTTTCTTAGATCCTACAGCATGAGTTTTATTAGTTGTGATGCATATGGACACGTCATGGAACATAAGATCAAAAATCAAAACCCGAGGTATGAAAATGCTTAAAAAATTCCTTACCAAAAAGAATTGCAACTATCTCCAATTCTCTCTCTGGATACCTTGAGAAAAAACGGTATTCATCAAATAGGTTGTGTATCATGGAAGCAAAGATTTATTTTTCCCTACAAAATTAACCAATCCAGAAGGAATATTATTCTTCAAGTAGAATCACATGTCCAAATAGATTATAAATCAAACAAATCCATGTGAATTCTAGTAGATAATACTTAAAAGTAGGAAGCAAACTGAGAAACAGGTTTAGTAACTAGTAAACTAATCAAAGCAGAAATGTTCTTGTTTTCAAAACAGTTAATAGTAAACTAATCAAAGCAGAAATGTTCTTGTTTTCAAAACAGTTAATAGTAAATAGCTCAGCAAAGTAGGGAAAATCCTGCATGTTTACCAAATTATAGCTTAAGTACATCCTACATGTTTACCACATTGTAGGGCATGTGGCAATCACTATTAGAAGAGGATCAAAAGAGGATAAAATAGAAACATATCACACTAGAAAACCTCCAATGTCCTGAGACAATTTAATCAGGAAAAGCTTTATAGCTGAGAACACTATTAGCTTTATTTACAAGCCAGGAAGCAAGATACCTCTTCTCAGATGACTCCTTGAAATGTTCAAGCTTTTGTATTACATCATCCATTGTTAACTGTCCAATATATGTATGTTGAAATTTTAAAGTGACCTTTTAATTAAATGTTTGAGTTTATAATTTTAAAGTGACTTTATGAGCATTAATGAGGGTGAGTATTAAAGTCTCATTATTATTTAAAAAGTGAACTTTCAATGAGGAAATGAGATGAACCATTGAGCTCATGTAGTTGGTTTTTAATTCTAGCGTTTAATTTTAAGGAGGAAGTTACTCAAACAAAAAGGGAGAGGGAAAGGCAAATTGAGACTATTGTTCACTTTCGAGAGAGATTTTTGAGAGACAGAGCAAGAGAAAACCAAAGAGAAACCCTTGCAAAAATTTTCCAGAACCAGGAAGAAGAGATAGAGCACAAATTTTGATACAATAGTACTAGCAGAGTGGCACAAATACCGAGGCGGCTGTACAGCAATTAATGCATCCATACAGTCCATACATAAATTAATGCAGGACGTACAGTGACCGTACAACACATTTTTTAGGAGAGAGAAGGCACAAATTTCGAGGCAGTTTGCACAGAAATCGAGACAGCCGTACAACATTTATTTGTGTACGTACAGCATGAATTTTGAGGCACGGTTGCAAATCTTGAAGAAGAAGAAATAGATGATAGTTCCATCTTCAACTCACTTCCATAAGTTACAACACTTGTAAGAAAAGATGCAAAATTGGGAGAAATAATCAACACAACAGTCTATGATTATAATAGAAACAGAACAATAAATCTTTTGAAATAATGAGAGCACCTAGGCCACTGCAAAATTTTAGCAAATTACATACTTTGTAAGGGAGAAACCTGGAAAAAACAGAGAAAAGGATGGCAGTTTTAATGAGTCATACGAATAGTAAATGCAGAAAGTCTCGAATGGATAACTGGTTTGTAAAAGACACTACAAATTATAGAATAAATTACTAAGAAGCATGTGCTGGCATTTAAAGACAAGCATTCTACCATTTATCTCTATGTCAAAAAACATATCGTATTTTCAGCACAAGTTGGTGGCATGAAAAGTGTCAGACCTCCATCTATGCAGATACGATTTCTGAAAATTGTGACAGGCATTGTTGTAAGATATCTATGGAAAAATATTAGAATTCCTCTTTGTTAGAATCCATTACTAGCATTGTACAATAAAAACATTTCTGTGGTGGAAAAAGCTGAAATTATTCTCCTCGAAGAAAAAGATAGAAACAACAAAACAAATTTAGAAAGGACAAAGGTAAAGAATATACCCTGGTATAAAAGAAGAAGTGAAAACTACATCAATCAAATCCTCCTTAGAGTCAAACTGATCTATAAGCAAGGCCCTCAGTGATCTGAACACTTGTGTTATAGCAACTGTATCACAATAGTAATAGTAGATCAAGTAAGCAACAGACTGATGTCAAATGCCAAGAATAAAAAATTACCCAAAATCATTGGCATCTGATGTCTTCTTACTAAATCAAATATACTGAATACAATCCAGAAAAGAACTTTGTAGACCCATGGGTATTGGATAAAGCATTAACATATCGTCTTGATGTTTTTTGTTGCTAAGTTAATTTTGTGCCTCCTATGCATAATTTATGGCCTAAAGTAGATATATCAGTAGACGACTTATGTTGTGGTCCTTAGTTGTTTTCTTATGTTTCACAAAGGTTCATCCCAAGGGTAGGGGCCAAACAAGTTCCTGGGACAGCAGGAGGCTACAGCCAAAATTATGTGGATAGAACAGGAGACGTAAGACACAGGACATAGGGGACCCCCCCAAAAAAAATATTTATCTATCTATATGTATATATATAGAGAGAGAGAGGATGGGAGAGAAAAATAAAAGATTAAAATTTTTAATGAATCATGATTAAGCACAAAAAACACAATGCATGGAAATTACATCAATACATGAACTTTGGCAGCATCAGCATGACCGATGTTTACTTCGCATTATGAGTGGGCCAGACCTTTAAAACCTGAACTTTGGCAGGATATATGTGAACTCCTATAACATCAATAAAAAAGCCCTAACACTGGACAAAAGTCTTTCCAAAGAAGGATTTATTCATTTTGTCCTGCAACTTATATTGGCGAAGGAGATCCAAAACAGTGCAGACATGCTGCAAATCTGACTAAGATTTTCAAAAAATACCAAAGGAGATCCAAAACAGTGCAGACATGCTACAAATGATCTGACCAAGACTTACTGAAAACAAAAATATCATCTAAGTAATGCATAAAGATGTGTTCGGAATACATCATTGATGAGTCTCAAGGAAGTGGGAGGCATATTAGTGAGGCCAAAAGGCATGACTAGCCACCAGCCAGTCAAAGAGACCAAACTTCATCTTAAAATCTGTAATCCAGAATCCAGATATTTTTCATTTCCATATGCACTTGGTGATAGCCTGAAGTAAGGTCTAGCTTGGTGAAATACTCCGTCCTCTTGAGCTAATCAAGAAGGTCATCAATTTGAGGTAATGAATAACAGTTCTCAATAGTGACATTGTTAAGGGATTGTAATTTGTGCAAACGTGCCACATGTTGCTCCTTCATGATAACCACAAAGGCCAGTAAGCTACAAGAGGATGTGTCGGCCCTGATCTTTCCTTCCTCAAAGACTTTTGTGATCTGTCACTCAACCTACACTCTTCTTAAGGGAAGTGTAATATGCACAAAAATTGGGCAATGAAGAATCATGAACCAACCTCGTAGAATGTTACATGTTATTCCATGGGTTATTCAAACACATATTTTTATCAATCAAGGATTTTCATTGGATATTAGAGAGAAGGAGCCTCCCTTTGTTGTCTTACTTGACTTGTCAGAAAATGCAAGGTGACATGAATTTCTTAGGATTGACTTGTTTAACATTCAGTATGACAAAACGTATAGTGGGACAGTGGAAGAAGAGCCGGAAGTAAGTTTTCATGTCTTACTGTTATTGTGCAACCTGTAGGTGTTGAAGTAGCCATCATATTGTGCATGTTTGGTACACTGATATGGCATGCCAATAATCAAATTAGAACAATTTGAGGAGTGATATCATACTCCACTATCTCACAAAATGGTCCAATGGCTAATGAGATGAAGCACCTTTAATTGACAAGAGTAGGTGATCCACCACATTGATATGGCTTGGGGTGAGGAACAGTTAGAAACTACAGGTCTCCTACCAGATTTCGGGACACTAGATACTTCTAGTTTCCTTTATCTATGGTGATAGAAATTAATTTGTTCTTGATATAGCAATTCAGAGAGAACAAAGGTTCTTCCTCACTCCCTGTGTAGTTCTTGGCCACTAGAGCCGATTGTGGATTTGTTGTAGATGGGCTAGTTATATCTATGCTGAAACCTCTAGAGAATTGTTCTTCAATAAGGAGCCTTCTAACCGATCATTTGTCCAAAAGGACCCTACATTCATCATGAGAATGTACATAATCTCAGTGATGAGAGCAACACT
Organism: Pseudotsuga menziesii; assembly: GCA_001517045.1. Taxonomy (NCBI): domain Eukaryota; kingdom Viridiplantae; phylum Streptophyta; class Pinopsida; order Pinales; family Pinaceae; genus Pseudotsuga; species Pseudotsuga menziesii. The sequence goes on along the minus strand of LPNX010466225.1, from coordinate 13,651 downwards.
TCTTATTTTTTGTCCCAATAGCAGGTGTTGTGCTAAGATGCCCCACATTCTATCCACAACTATCAAGACAGCCCTTGGAAGTGACAGGGGGTTGAGAAGAGGAAACCACCTTCTTTGGACTAACTAGAGTGGTTTTAGGACATTTATCCACTATTTGGAAGCAAGGTGGAAAGCATGCTCCAAGGAAATAACAAAGAATAGTTCCAATTCCTTCATTAAATTTGACAATAACCCAGAAATGAACTTAACATAACACAGGAAGTGTCTTTGCAGTCTCATATCTCAAGCTTGATGAGTATTTTGTTGAAGATGTCAATAAACTGTGGACAAACTATGTTGAGATTAGTTGATGTTGTAGCCACCTTGCTAGAAAAGCATCCTTGTACACTATAGGGTAAAACCTCTTGCATATTACATCTTTGAAGTCTCCCCTAGTGTTGATCGGAATCGGTTGTTGGCTGGCAACTCTAATGAAGTGAGCCTGGTTTTCCTTGTAAACTCTAATGACCAAAATTTTGTTGGCCTCTATCAAGTTCAACTAGGTTTTTAAATAAGAATGTTATATATTCAATAATTGAGCTTTTGAAATCCCAAGCAAATTTTGGCATCGATAGTGTAGAGTCAAGCTTGAAGGTCTATTAGAATGGGAACCCTTAAGTGAATAGTGGGTTGAGGTTGAGGTTGAGGTTGTGATTGGACCCATTGTTGATGGTTGATGATTTTTTGGAACATTCTCATCATATCACACAACATTTTAGATTGAAATAGTTTAGAAATCTTGTTCTTGTTGTTGTGTAAATAGGGTTTCCAATAATAGGCATTCTTTCTCCTACATTGTTCAAACAAGACCGAGGAAATATTGGAGGCTTGAGTCTCCCAATTCACTATAGCTTCTATAGGGAGTCATTCTTAAATGAATCTAGGATTAGTGAACCTCATGAGAAATTTCTAGGCTGCCCAAAGTATGCCCGTAGCTGCCTGAAGTAAGCCCATGTCCTTGGGCCTGCTTCTCAAAATTTTCTGGGCTGCCCAGACTGTTATGGCTACCCAAACCCTTCTAGGCTACTAACAGTCTACCCATGACTACCGTGGGCCCTGGAGGATAGCTGGTGGCTTGGCATTTGAGTTTTCTTGTTGTCCACGGCCTATTTGCTTAGCTGCTATGGCGGCTAACTGCTATCACCCTCTAGGGGTGACTGCAATGTCTTCTCTGCCACCCAACTCTGCCCATGGTGACTGCATATTGTAATAGTATAAGAGGAAACTAAGGAGAGTGGAAGACATAATCCAGTCAGACAAATCATTGATTGGTTGATGAAGGACTGTCAACTAAGTGTGCAGGTGAAGGGGGAAGCGTTAGAGGAAAGGAGAGCAAGGGGTAGGTGAGTGCTAGTAACCAGCAAGATTGAAGGACCGATCTTGAGGTTTGAAAGCTAGCATTTTTTCATTGTATTTTTATTAGTATCCCATTATCCCAAGATGGTATCCCAAGGTTCTTATCTCTATAAAAATAAATTTGTTTGCTGGTTTTTCCCCAGTTAGGGGATTTCTAGGGTAATTCGATGTGTCAAATATCGGGGTGATTTCTTGAGTATTTTTGCTACGTTGTTTTGTTTAGACCTAGCATATTTTTTAATAATAAGTGCATAAACTATTAAATCTTGTTTGGATCACTAAAATCAACATGGTATCAGAGCCAGGGATAAATCTTTGTGCAGGAATAATTTTTAACCAGGTTCATGTGAAAGAAGAAAAACATAAAAAAGGACTATACGACAGTTGTTGTACAACCTCCATCTTGCAGAGCAATAAAAATCATGGGCTAGTGGACTTTGGGCCACGGGAAGAGCTGAGAGTGGGAGGTGAGCCGACTAGTGGTTAATTGAAGTGATGGCAGGTAGGAGAACTCGGGTGTGGAGGACAAATCTGTCATATTCTCCGTAGTCCCTTCATATAAAGCTTTTAACCTAGCTCTCAACATTGATTTGTGCCATGACTATCCTTGCAATTGCTATAGATCTACACAATGTTTAGTTGGCACTCATGGTGAGCATGCTTTTTATTTCACCTTGGACAAAATATTGCTAGAGCTTTCTCTACCTCATCTTGCTTATTTTTTATCTGGAGGGTGTCGAATTGTACTGCTAATGAGGGGACGATAGCAGTTTACACTACACTTGTGGGAACTGCATTAGTTGAGGGGACCATAGTAGTTGGTGTTAATGAAGCAGTAGTAGCAAGAGGTATCGCAACTGCAGTGATTGATGGCACAACAACAGGTGCAGGAGAACTTGTGGGAACATATGTGGTCATGGCAGAAGAGAAAAATCCAACAGATGTAGAGATAGTTGGTGTCAAAGAAGCCATAACACTAACTGGGTTTGTTGGCAAAAGAGGCATAACTGGTGTAGCAACTGTCGGTGTCCCTGTTGATGCTAAGACTATAGCAGCTACATATATGCTAGGAGAAGATAGATTTGGAGATGCTTTTGATTGAGATGATGTGACAACCACTGGAACTGGTGATGTAGCTATGGACAATGATCCTTCAAATTTTCCAACTGAAGCCACTACTTTCTCTACCTGCTCTTGAGCTATCTGAGGAAATCCCACAAAAGAGTTTACTAAAACAGATTGCTAAAAGTTGTTGTATCAAAAACTCATAAGCCTTCTCAAGGAATAATATGAAATAGTACAAACCTTCAGTTCATCTGGAATATTCCACTTGGACTGTTTTGTAATTTTGTTGTAGCAGTACCTGTGTAAACAAAAGAAATGGGAATTTGAGATAAATTCTGCAAAGTCTTCGATTCAACCTAAACATCAAATCAACAATGGTCTAATAACATAAAAAGATTTACTCACTTTCAGTCCTCTGGAGTTGTAAATTCTTTGCAAACAGTGGATGCATCTGCCCTTTGTATAAAAAATGTAATAAAAGTATTAAAAATAAAAACGTTAGTAGATTAGAGTAATGTGGAACAAAATCCCACAGCTTCTTGTAATAAATATATTCTAATAGATCAAAATTTGTGACAAAATATATTCTATACTATAGTGACAAAATTTGTGTTCAGAAGCAAGCCACCATAGTTGGATTCGTTAGAATAATCAAACCCATAGTATTACCCACTTAGACATTAATTCATTTATTTTTGTCTTATTTGCCTAGTTCATGAGTCGCACCATGTTCAAGTTGCTAATTGCCTATCCATAGAGGTCAAACTTGCCATCTTTGACTCATGTAGCACTTGGTAAAGCCTTAGGAATCAAATCTTCTTTATTCCTGGCCTCCTAGGCGCCCTTCTACTTTTTCTGCTTTGTTGACTGCTTTTTCAGTTTTTAAAGCACATAAGGAAAGCAAGACTAGGTGAGGTGAACCTGTTTTATTCCCCTTTCATCCTCCACTCTTTCCTCCATGCAAAAGCATGTATGAGATTCCATTTCACCACTCATTAGCTTGCCCATGCACCCTTGCCAATTCGTGAACCTCATGACAGATTTGGGATCAGCTTTTTACACCTATGGGGGATTTGCCTATTTTGGGTAAGCCTGCTTTATGCTAGTTTTGGATGCTTCCTCATGCATTCAATTTCCTCATGTATTCTATATATACAGCAGCCTATGTTATTACAGGGTTGGCTATTGTACACTGAGTTAATATAATTTTGTGTTACAGCTCCATTTTCAGTCTCCATTGTTGACAATTTTCCATGATCAATTGTAATTTGTTGTGAGTGAAATTAATCTATTGCTGGTCAGAATTTATACATGGTATCAGATCCATTGTAGGTTGTTACTCTCCTTCAAAAAAAATTTTGCAGGTTCGACATCAAGATTGGGAGCCTTCTACTGACAGCCGGGACATATTTTCTAAAGCTATGGATTCACAGAAAACTATCCTCACTCCCTTCAACTATTTTGAATGGAAAGAAGAGATGGAGATCTTGTTGAGAGCGAAAGGCCTCTACAGGGTGACTATGGCTACAGAAGCAGAGCCCAATGCTGCTGTAGAGAAGATCAAATGGCACAATCGGAGAGATGAGGCCTATGGCCTCCTATGTCTCAGTATTTCCCGAGACCTCCTTTTCCATCTCGATGGATTAACTTCATGAGATCAAGTATGGGAGAAAATTTCTAAACTCTTCGGAAAGATAGATGAGATGAGGGGACACCAGATCGAAAATGAGCTGATTTCCCTGAGTCCCAGTAATTTTGAATCCCTGCAGCTATATATCTCCAAGTTCAAAGCACTAGTTTTGCAGCTGAAACAGTGTGGTATTGAAAATAAAGATGATCATATCATATTGGCCATCATCTCAAAGCTAGGACCTGAATACTTAGTCTTTGTTTCGACCTTCTATGCCACAAAACTCACAGCTCGAACCTGGAAGATGCCTAGCCTTGCAGATTTCATGGAATCTCTCACACAAGAACAAGACAAGCTGGTGATGATGGGCGCCATCAAACCATCCAAAGATCAATCTTTGATTGCTGGAGATTCGAAGGTGGATTCAAAAAGCAAGAAGAAAGCTAAAAATCCACCTGAGAAAGGAAGAGACAAGAAGCAGTTTCTAGAGGATCAACAAGGTCCCAAGAAAAATACCCAGAAGAAGAAAAACAAAGGTGAAATGAACAAGTGCTCATACTGTTCGAAGGGAAATCACACTGAAAGCTCTTGTATGAAAAAGCAGATTGATATGCTGACCAATCTCCTGGAGAAGAATGGCATATCCCTTCCAGAAAGCTCAAAGAAGAGAGAAGGAGGATCAAGTTCCGATGATAGAGAGAGAGTCCATGCTCTAGTTGCTGGCACATCAAGCTCACCTAGTTTTATCATAGATTCTGGAGCTTCAAGACACATGGTTTCAACTAAGGAGGCCTTCTCCTCACTGGATATGTCGAAAGGACCATCTATTGTACTGGGAGATGACTCTCTCACTGAAAGCAAAGGCAAAGGAAGGATAGAACTTGATCATGGTAACTTCAACAATGTGTTGTATGTCCCTGGTCTCACCTCCAACCTTCTATCAGTGTACCAGATGACCTAAACTGGGTCTCCTAAGAAATTCATATTCTCACCAGATGAAGTTGAGATCATAGAAATCTCAAGTGGAAGAATCATTGCAAAAGGAGTAGCGAATCATGCTCAAAAGGTATACATGTTTTCACACTTCCTTCCTTACTCAAACCCCTCTGCTCTTCTTATCCATTCTAACAAAGCTAGCAAGATATGGCATGAAAGATTTGGCCATTTAAATTACAAGTATTTGTCTGATCTTAGTGAGAAAGATATGGTCATAGGGTTGCCCAAGATAAAATTTTCCAAAGGAGTATGCCAAGGCTGTATCCTAGGAAAACACCTAGAGCACAAATTTGAGAAAGCCAGCCATGAGAGAACCTCTCCACCCCTCGAACTGATTCACAGTGATGTTGCTGGCCCGTTCCCTCATATGTCCATGAGTCAGGCCAAATATGCATTGACCTTTATTGATTATTTTTCCAGGTATTGTTGGGTTCACTTCATGAAACACAAGTCAGAATTTTTTGGCCTATTCAAAGTCTTCAAGGCTTTGGTTGAAAACCAGTGTGGAAGAAAACTCAAGGTACTCAGGTATGACAATGGTGGTGAGTATGTCAAGACTGAGTTTATTGACTATTGTGTAGATGCAGGTATTTAGATGCAGCATTCTATCCCCTACACACCACAGCAAAATGGTGTTGCAGAGAGGAAGAACAGATCACTGAAGGAGATGGCAACATGCATGATGGAGGCCAAAACTTTGCCACCAAAGTACTGGACCGAAGCTATCAACTGTGCAGCCTATATTCAGAATAGGGTTCCTCACAAACATTTGGATGGCATGACTCCCTTCGAAGCATGGAGTGGGAACAAGCCAGATGTGACCCATTTCACGATTTTTGGCTCAAAGGCATGGGCTAGAATTCCGACAGAGAAGAGGAAGGCTTTGCAGCCCCAAAGCCAAGAGTGTCTTTTTGTGGGATAATCTGAAGATTAAAAAGGGTACAATTTGATAAACTTGAGCACAAACAAAGCCTTCATTGAAAGGTGTGTTCAGTTTGAAGAAGAACCCCTTGCAGAAGTGGAAATTGGTGAAGCCTCTTCACCACCTGAACCTCAAGAAGTAAGTAAAGAGTTTGATGAACATGCTGATTCTGATTTTTCTGATGGATATGAGTTTAATGCAGACCCAAACAGCCCCACAAGGCCTAAATGGGCATCCAAGACACTACATGCAGCAGGACAGTTAGCTGGGGATCCCAATGACCCAAGGAGGACTAGATCTCAATTTGAGAGTGGTCTGTGCATGAAGGATCTTGAGTTTGCTGAAAAATGCTATTTGATGGTGGAGTATGATCCTCAAACATATGAAGAATCAGCAGGATATCCAATATGGCAAGATTCCATGAATGAGGAGTTCAACTCGCTACAGAAGAGCAACACATGGGAGCCAGTGGATCTTCCTCTAGGGAGAAAACTAGTACAGTGTAAGTGGGTCTATAAGACCAAATTTCTTGCTGATGGTTCACCAATTAAGTACAAGGATAGATTGGTAGCTTAAGGCTACTCACAAGTTCATGGCATTGATTACAATGAAACTTTTTCCCCAGTGGCAAAGATGGATTCAATCAGGCTAGCTCTAGCCATTGCAGCATCAAGGCAATGGGAGGTACATCATATGGATGTAAAATGTGCCTTTCTAAATGGTGATCTCACTGAGGATATATATATGCAGCAGCCCCAAGGTTTTTCTACTGACCGTTCTCTTGTGTGCAGGTTGAGAAAGTCATTGTATGGGCTAAAGCAAGCCCCCAGGGCTTGGTATGCCAAGATAGATAGCTTCGTGCTATCTCTGAATTTTGTTCGGTGAAAATCATATTTGAATGTCTATCTGAAGGTAATTAATGGTTCATTAATGATCATTATGTTATATTTTGATGACCTCCTCATTACAGGAAGCTCACAGGCTGAGATTGCTTCCCTAAAAGGAGCTATGAACCAAGCCTTCTCCATGATAGATTTGGGGCTCTTAAGTCAATTTTTGGGGCTTGAGATTGCTCAAAACAAAGATGGGATCAAGGTGCACCAGTCCAAATATTCCTTGGATTTGCTGATCAAATTCAGAATGCAAGATTGCAAAGCAAGCAAAACTCCTTTCCTTTCAGGAGTGAAGCTGGAGGAAGATGATTCTCCACCGATGGTAAACAACACTTTGTATAGGCAGTTGATTGGATGTTTATTGTATTTGACACATACTCGACCTGATATTTGTTATGCAGTCAGTGTTTCTTCTAGATTCATGGATCAGCCCCATGAGATCCATTGGAAAGCAGCCAAGAGGATCCTTATCTTTGTTCAGGGAACAAGGACACATGGGATATTCTATAAAGCCAATTCTGACCTTGAGTTAATTGGTTTTACTGACAGTGATTGGGCAGGTGATAGCATGGATAGGAAGTCCACTTCAGGTTATGTGTTCATGCTTGCAGAAGGGCCAATCAGCTGGTCAAGCAAGAAACAGAGTGCCATTGCACTCTCATCTACAGAAGCTGAGTACAGAGGAGTTGTTAATGAAGCAACTCAGTGTTTATGGTTGCAGTGTTTACTTGGAGAGTGTGGTTTCGAACCTGAGTACTCAACTACCATCTACTGTGATAACCAGAGTACCATTCAAATTTGCAAAGATCCAGTTCAGAAGTAGAGAACCAGACACATTGAGATTCACATGCACTACATCAGAGAGCTTGTGCATGATGGCACCATTCACCTACTCTTCTGTTCATCTTCAGAACAAGTAGCTGATATCTTCACCAAAGAATTTTGTGAGAAGACCTTCAACAATCTCAAATCACTGCTGGGAATTGCTGATCATGCTATAAAGGCATGAGTGGAGACAATATTCTACAATTTTGTTTTACAGTCCATGTTTAAGGGAGGATTTTCCCAAGTTGGTTTTTCCTCTTTCCTTGGTTGTATGGACTTGCAGTATGTAAAAGGGTGACTAAGCCTTGTTGCTAGGCCCTACATTTTTGATTTATTACTCATAAATTTAGGATTAAGGGGGGGTTTTAGAATAATCAAACCCATAGTATTACCG
>LPNX010466203.1:479405-643864 GCA_001517045.1 Pseudotsuga menziesii | reverse complement strand
CATGATGAAAAAATTGGCGCAAAAGTGGATACAACCATGGATGTAAAATTGGATACAAAATTGGATGCGAAAGTGGATGCAACAAAAGTAGATGCAAAAATAGTCGTAACACCCAATGTAAAACCCGATGCAAAGTGGATGCATAAAGGGATGCAATAACTGATGTAAAATTGGATGCAAAAAAAGATGAAAACGTGGATGCAAAAGTTGAAGCAAAAGTGGGTGTAAAAGTAAGCGCAAAAATGGGTGTGAATTGGGACGCGACAAAAGTGGATGAAAAAGTGGATGCAATAGTAGATGCAAAAAAAGACATAAACATGGATGCAAAATGGGATGCAAAAAGGGATGAAAACGTGGGTGCAAAAGTGGACGAAAAAATGGATGCAAAAGTGGATGCAAAAATGGCTGAAACAAAACGAGATGCAAAACTAGACTCAAAACAGAATGTAAACTTTGATGCAAAACGTGGCGCATGAAGGGATGCAAAAAAAGAAGCAGAAGTGGATGAAAAAGTGGATGTAAAAAAGGATGCAAAAGTGGATGAAAACAAGGGCGTAAAAGTTGAGGCAAACATGGGCATAAAAGGGGGCGCAACAAGAGTAGATGTACAAACTAGGCGCAAAATTAGGTGCAAAAATAGGTGCAAAACCTGTCGCAAAACCTGATGCAAAACCTGGCGCATAACCAGGTGCAAAACCCGGTGCAAATTACGCCATAATTTGCGGCAGATTTAGAAAAAGGACGCAAAAAACGCCTAAAATAGCACCAACCCATGAAATTGTGCCATTTTGTCCAAAAAATGAAGAAAAATACACTGAAAGATGGTCTAGACACAAAAAAGGATGCAAAAAGAGACGCTAAATCCAGTTTTTGTTGTAGTGTCTTCTCCTTGTGTCATTTCAAATATGTCTTCATTGAACCTGCAATAATCTTGGTACCTTTTCAAGAATACATGTTTCATGTCTTCCCAAGTTTGTATACAATTCCCACCGAGGCTCATGAACCATCGGAGGGCTGTTCCTTTTAGAGTAAGGGGAAACACATTCAACTTTTGATCATTATCACAATAACCATATCCTCTACAAAGTACTTCAAATTTAAATAAAAATACATCAGGGTCTTCATTTTCCAAACCGTGAAAATTTGGTAGAACATGTGGGGGAATTCTTTTCGTTGGTGCCACTCCTCTCGAATCTCTGATGAGAAATTCAAAGGTAACAACTTCGACATCTTTCTTACCTGCCATCTCTTCATTATATTATTCATGTGCTATCTTGAGGCTCCTCCTTCGAATGTTCCTGTCAACTTGTTAGTAGAGTGGGTGGTGCTTACAACACCACTAAGGGGAATGATAAGATTTATGCTGCAAAGATTGAAAATGAAATAAAACTGAATGTAAAAACAGAAAATTAACACTCAAAATAAATTCAATAAACTGAAATGTAATCATGCAACCTACATGCCCTAATTTAACAATGCATTTACAAAACAATGTCAGATGTACTTTTGCACAATTAATAACTTCCCCGGCAACGGCGCCAAAATGTTGTGCCCACTATATGCCAGTTAATTAAAAATTAACATGCAGAGTGCTAAACATAAATTATCAACCCGAAGAAGTCTTTTATTTCAAAGCTATCGTGCAAGATATATGCAGGCACAATTTCTACCTGACACTGTTGGTCTATTGGTATGCAATCGAAACTATTTGTAAACTAGGTCACAACTTATTGAAAGTAAATCAATACTTAAACCTATTCATAAATCAAAATGTAAATCGAACACACTTCAAACAAGATCTATTCCTCTGAAACAAGATCTGATTGCATAAATATAAAATAAGTGTTGTGTTGGCCAACGATCTATCAAAATGGATTAACAGAATAACACTATGAGAAATCAAATGAATAAAAACATGAACTGAATAATAAAACAACTATGATAAATATACTGCATGGAATCATGAATTAACAAATAACAGATCTATAAAATAAAACACCTACAATCAACACTACCAGCATCTGCTCAGGGAAGAGGGCCCTTCCTCCACTGAACAGAGCTGGATCTCCACAATAAAAGTCTACAACTCCAAAATTAAGAAATTATCAGCATGTATTATCATAATGGAAGGATTATAATGGATCTGGATCAAATCCTACATCATAACATTGTGTTCTCTCCTATTCCTGAATCTCCTATCATCCATCTCCTATCCTCCTAATCCCCTATCTTACATCTCCTATACTGCCTCTATCATCCCCTTCACAATGAGATTGATTACATATTTATACATAAAATTATCTCATGGAAAATGAAGAACTAAACCCCCAGGTTGTGATCTGTAACAGCTGGAACACGACTGTAACCGTTGGCAACTTTGGAACCGACCGTAACACAAAATCTGGAAAATACCCTCTTGAAGAACCACCCGCATATCGCAAACCGTCACTTTGTTTGGATATTTCCTCTCGATTCAGGTAAATGAGGATGTAACGCACAAAACCCATGTCTCGGATTTTTGAGATTCATTTCCATATGCTCGAAAATCAAGACGTGAATCAAGGTTTTTTTATGTGGCATGCATTTTCGGTTAAGGCTGTAACAGCTGGCTATGAGTATCCTGTATGTGACAAATCACTCCATAAACCATCATTAGTAAAATTATGCATAATAGTCTTCAATTCATCAAATATAAAGGAAAATAATCATTATTAACCACTTAAAACATCAATGAAAGTAGCATGCTGTTTTACGCGTAGCTACAACAAATGGATGAAAAATGGAATGATAAATGGGCAATCATGATAAGAAAATGGATGAAAGGTATGTCGATAAATGATGAAAAAATGGACAATTCCAGGGCCCAACAGGGAGGGAAGCCAAAGGATAGAAAAATTAGACTAGGGCTTCTTAAAGTAACTGGTAACCAAAGGAAATCTTCTTGTGGATGGAACACAAGAGATAGAGATAGACTCCCATCTTTATTTTTGTATTAAAAGAAGACGATCCTTGTAGGTCCTGTAATCACAAAGTGTTAAACAAAAGTTTGGTTGCTTGAAGCCTGAGATATAAGCAGCTGAGCTCACACCCTTCTTCAACTGGTGAATCCTGATAACACACCACAACTCAATACAAAAGTGAGATCAAAATAACATGCTAGTTTGCTAAGAAAATTTAATCAAGATCAAAATTGTGTATATACTGATTACTCATGTCCATCAAGATACTAATCTACTTCACATAAACAACACAATTGAAGCAACAAATTTCTATTCTACCGTGCCAACAATGGCCTTCTTGAGCTAGCAAATATTATTTGATCTCATGCAAGCATTAAAGAAATAGCGGTTAGAGACAATATCACCTCTACCATTCGAAAGCTACCACATGTAAGAACTCATAGACCTCCAAAGTCGAATATTTATTAACAATTCAAAGCAAATGCTTGATACAATTTTATCAGAGTAACTCTGCTACAAAGTTCCATCCCAATAGAGCCAAAGGAGCCTCTATTTATACAAAGAGAGAAGGCTAAAACCCTAAAACCAAAAATCCATCAAATGAGGGCCAATCCCCATGATTTAGCTGACTTGACACATAACTAAGAGCCCATGCCTAAGATAAAGTTGGTACGAGTGAGGGGTGGCCTCCTCCTAGGCAAGGCGCCCCCACTCCCAACCCTAAAAATCTAATTCCAACCACTGAATAGCTCACACGTGTGAAAGCGCAACCATAAAGGAGAGAGGGGCGTGAGCTCTAGATGGAGGCATGAGGGTTGAACAAGGAGCTAAATAGTGATGATGGGTGCCAAAACCATTAGGGTTTGCACCAAACACTCATTTCATTTATTTCTCTACTCCTTAATTATCATCAAACCAATCATTGCCTTCCAAATCATCCAATTCGTGAGTTTAGCTGGAGATGACAAGTCTGTTAACTGAATGTATCTTTAATGCTCTCCGATTGTTGACTGAAGAGGATTTGTGCCAAGTTGAATCATCATAAATTCCCATTGCCATGTCATTTAGCCTTTTATTTTATTCAATTTGGTTAATTTTGGAGAGTTTTTGATTTTCTCCAAAATATTCATTTTTAATATTTTAATTACCAATTTCTCTGTAAATGACTTTTTTGAGAAATTATTAATTATGACGCTGAATGAACTTCTGAAACTTGGAGATAGCTAGTTGGTTGATCATTGATGATTTTTGGCTTAAGGTTAGAGCCTTCAATCACTGAATTTGGGTTCTGGATGACTGACGGATTACAAATTGAAATTTTTCCATTTAAACTATGGAAAAATTTAATTAAAAACTTGGGAAAAATTAAAAATTTAAAAAATCCAACTCGTCCGGTAATTTTTTTTGGGAATTTTTTCTGAGGGTCCTAGTGACTTAGGAAATGACCATAGTCTATTCTAATAATGTCTAGTAGATTTATACGTACTGAGTTGGGCTCTAATAACCCCCCAAGGCCCATAATTCAAAATTGGGGCATTCCAACATTGGAGGAAGCGGGAAAAAACCTCGTCGATTATACTCAGTTATAGGCAAAGCATAATTTTCAAGGGAAAAAGCTCTCCCTGAAATACCTTAGTTGAAATTCTACGTCTTAGGATACCGAACCACTCAAAACACCCTACTAGCACATTTTATTACAAACCCCGCGGGGCCATGGTCATAATTACTTAAAACAAAAAACTGACTAGCCAAAACTGGCTAGGCACAAATGGCGGATCATCTGATGCACTGGAACACAAAAATTTATCATGCTTGTCAAATGGCGGCTCCTCAGGTAATCCAACTATGGTACAAATAAGTTGGTAACAGGGCACAACCACCATTCACACAAGTGCACCTTCATAGGAAAACATAGAAATATGGAAGTGAGAATTGAGAGAATGGCACAAGAGGGTCCATATTTATTATTTGTATGACCCAAATTAATGTGTAAATTATAAACTAAAGTTCTCTTGGGTCCCTTAGCTCCCTTATTACAATATTTGATGCTTCATCTCCCAACCTAGGGAACTAGTAGGTGGGTGAAACATTGTCAACTAGTAGATTTATTGGGATGGGGACATGACAGTCCTCCCCACCCAATATTTCTTGTCCTCAAGCAATTTCAAGTTTGTATGTTGCAAAATTTTTTCATCTTCCCAAGTGATTTATTCACTAGAAAAATCCTTCCATTGTACCAAATATTCATTTTATTGTTATGCTTCGCAGTCCTCTCTCCCTTGTTCTCAAGATTATGTCTGGAATGAGAACAAGTTGTCCTTCATCATCTGAAGGTGGTAAAGTATATTAAACTGAAATATGTTTCCCTATAACCTTATTTAGACAATAAACATGAAATACATTGTGAATTTTGCTTCCCATGGGAAGCTCCAATTGAGTGGCCACTTCTCCAACTTTTCTAATCACTTTGTAGGGACCATAAAACCTTGGTTTGAGATTTTCTGAACCTATACCTTTTATGGTAGTTTGTTTGTAGGCCTGAAACCTCAAATAAACCAAGTAATTCACTTGGATTTTTCTCTCCATTCTATGTTGGTCTGCATATTGTTTCCGCTTATTTTGAGCAACATGCAAGTTATCTCTCAAAACCTTCAAAATTTCTTGACTTTCTTCAATCCAATCCTTAGCCTTTGGAGCTCCACTATCACAATAAAAGTGGTCAATAAAAGTGGATGCATAATAACCATAAAGCTATTTAAAAGGATAAATTCTAATGGACATATGGAAAGTAGTATTGAAACAAAACTCACCCAAATGCAACCATTTTATCCATGCTTTTTGTTTCCCACTAACATAATTACTCAAGTAACCTTCCAACCATTGATTCACCCTCTATATTTGGCCATCAATTTTGGGATGATATATTGTGCTAGGTGTCAATTTTTTCACCACTATTTTGAAGAGTTCTTTCCAAAATGCACTAAAAAATCTGCTATCTCTGTCACTGACAATGCTCTTAGGAAGCCCATGCAATATGCAAACTTCTTTAAAAAATAGTTCATCCACTTGTGCAGCAGTGAAAGTAGTCACTAACAACAAAGAAATGATAAAATTTAGTGAGTCTATCCACCACCACAAATATGCAATCCTTACCAAATACTTTGGGAAAACCAGTGATGAAGTCCATGGAAATGCTCTCCCATTATTGAACTGGAACAGGAAAGGGATGTAAGAGACCAGATGGATAAGTGTGCTTCACTTTAATTTTCTGACATGTGGGGAATTCATTAACATACTTCAAAACATTATCCTTAAACCCTTTCCATGATAATATTTCCCTAAACATTCGGTATGTTTTGAAGAAACCGGCGTGACCTGCTAGAGGAGAATCATGAGCTTTAATTTATTTAAAATTTCCTCCTTCAAAATCGAATTAGGGACCAAATATATTCTAGATTTGTAGTATATGATTCCTTCCAACACCTTATACCTATCATCATGGTTAGTCCCATCAAAAAGTTCACAAGAAAATTTATCCTTTGCATAGTCTACTTCTAATGTGGCTTTCCATTTTTTAGCTACATCCATTAGATAAATAGAAGGTATTCTAGATAATGAATCAACTACCACATTATTTTTTCTCTTCACATATTCAATATCAAAGTCAAATTCTTGAATCTTACTCACCCACTTTTGTTGCCTTTCATTTAGATCATTTTGAGTGAGGAAGTACCTTAAGTTGTTATGGTCAGTTTTGACCACAAATTTGTTTTCCACCAAGTATTGTCTAAACTTGATCAAAGCATGCATGATGGCTAGAATTTATTTATCATAAATGGAGTAAATTTTCTCATGTGGTTGTAGCTTCCTACTCTCAAAATCTATTGAGTGTTGTCCTTGTTTTAGGACTACTACAATGCCTTCTTCTGATGCATCACATTCCAAGACAAATGGTTTAGAAAAATCAAGCAAGGCTAGAATAGGACAATTGATTATTACCTCCTTCATTATTTGGAAATATTTTTCATCCCCTTAATTCCACTGGAAAGCATATTTGTTTGTCAAATTAGTGAGAGGTTAAGTGATTTGGGATAACCCCTTCATAAACTTTCTATAGTAGGTGCAAATTCCAATGAATCCTCTTAATTCAGTGAGACTTTTGGTATGAGGCCACTCTAAAATGGCTCTTATTTTTTCCATATCCATTTTCACACCATATTGACCAATGATCTATCTAATATACAAGAGATATGCCAAACCAAACTCACATTTTGACAGCTTAGCAAACAAATATTGATAATGTAGAATTGTTAATACATCTTCTAGATGATGCAAATGTTCCTTCCATTTTTCACTGTAAATAAGAATGTTATCAAATAAAACTAGTACAAATTTATGAAGTTTCTTATGGAAGATAATTTTCATGCATGATTGGGATGTGGCAGGTGCATTTTTCAACCCAAAGGGCATGGAAACAAACTCAAATTGACCATAGTGGCATCTGAAATCAGTCTTTGGTATGTCTTCTTCTCTCATTCAAATTTGATGATAACCAGATATCATGTCAATATTTGAGAAGAACTTGGATCCATGGAGCTCATCCATGAGGTCATAAATACTTGGGATGGGGTATCTATTCTTTATTGTCTTCTTGTTTAATGCTCTGAAATCAATGCATATTCTCAAGGTTCCATCTTTTTACTTTACCATAACAACTGAAGAAGCAAATGGGATGGAACTAGGCCTTATTAGACCCAACTCCAAGATTTCTTTAATGGCCTCTTCAATACCATCTCAATTCCTTTTGGGGTGTATATAGGGCTTCATTTTGATAGGTTATGTTCCTATATCTAACTCAATGATATGCTCCACCCATCTATCTGGTGGTCTTCCTGAGGGGAGGTCTCCAAAAACCTTCTCATACTTACTCAATAGTTGATCTATATCATTAGGATGCTTGGAAATATTCAAGTGAGGTTTAGGAGATGTAATTAAACACTTATCAGCCCATTCTATGTCTCCATGCCTCAATATAGACCTCATGTTGTGATAAGACACCACTTGATTTGGGTAAGTGTGCATTCCCCTCAATAAGATGGGTTTCCCCTTCGAATTTTGGAACCTTATTTTAGGGACTTGATAATTCACTGTATGCTCCCCTAAAGAATACAACCATTGTAC
Source organism: Pseudotsuga menziesii (assembly GCA_001517045.1). Lineage (NCBI taxonomy): Eukaryota > Viridiplantae > Streptophyta > Pinopsida > Pinales > Pinaceae > Pseudotsuga > Pseudotsuga menziesii. The sequence continues at coordinate 635,723 of LPNX010466203.1, read as the reverse complement.
TCCCAAAACCACATTTGTATCAACCACATTCATTACGTAAAAATCACCAGTGATGATATGATTTCCTAGAGTAACTTGAAGCTTTGGAATCCATTTAGTGCAGTCCATAGAATTGTTACATGGAATGATGATTGTGAAACCAACAAAAGTTTCATCTTGTAAATTTTTCCTCTCCACCATGGTTGCATCTATGAAGTTGTGATTTGCTCCACCATCCACTAGAACTGTGACCTTTTGGCCTTGTAAGTTTCCCTTGAGCCTCAAGGTGTGGAATCTAGGTACACCTGAGAGTGTTGCAATTTTTCCTGTATCAAGAGTGGGGTGTTCTTCTTCTGTTGCTTCATGTCCCTCTTCTTGGGTTGTGAGTTTTTTTTATTCCTCCTCCTCCTCTTCCTCATCTTTAGAAAAAACTTCAATGTAGTGTGCCTTCCCCTTGGCACATCTATGTTTGGGAGCCCAAGGTTGTTGGCATGTAAAGCATAGATTCTTTCTTCTAAGTTATTCTTTGCTTGGTGCTCCTTTATTTTCTTTGGTAGAGGATTCATTTTTCCATGGTTTCTTATCTTCCTTGAACTTGGAAGGGAAATTTGGTTTGGGAGGGTACTTGGTTCTTGGAAATACACTTTTCAAATCCCTTGTCAAATTCATGGCATCCTTCAATGTGGTTGGCTTATAGGATTTCACTAGCCCTCTCAAAGGTTATGTTAATCCTTCAGTAAATAATAAAACCAACCTAGCCATTGATACATCAGAAACCCTTACCAAAATATTTTCAAATTATAACATATATGCTTCAGGAGTTCCTAGGTGCTTCAATTGTGCTAGTTCTTTGAAAGGAAGTCTAGGGTATTTCTTCTCAAATCTATCCATCAATGCATTGGAGAAACCCTCATCAGATAAAATCTGATCATGTACCAAGGTTCTAAGACCATGGAACCACCAATCACTAGCTTCCCCTTAAAGATGCAAAATTGTCATTTTCAATGCATCTTCTTTAACCATATGATTTAATTGAAAATATACACTTAATTTTTTCAACCAAGCACTAGCAGACATTTGTGAGGAAACATCAAAGGAAGGAATGGTTACTTTTCCCATGGTGTAATTTAATTCATGATTAATAGGAGGTTCCCTATTCCCATTTCCTCCTTGCTTGAATTGAAGAGAAGCTCTAATGAACTTATCAAAACGTTGTACTTTCCTACATTCATCACTTAATTGTTGCCAATAATTTGTTGCATCTCTAACATCATAGGTGGTGTAAGGACCTTATTTGGACTCTAATAACTTAGGTATTGCAGGTCCATTCTGATTTTTGAACACATGGGAACAATTATGAGGTCCATTCTTTGAAAAAATGGCTTCCCCATGGATCTTCTTCTCATCATAGGGTGTACTATGTTAGATTTTTATCATTTAAGCTATATGATCTTAGGATCTTATTTGAGAGAATAACAAGCACAACAATAAATCACAATAGACAATGAACACAAAGATTTTCCTCGAGGAAACCATAAAGGAGAAAAACCCACAACTTCCTCAGAGATAGAATGAGCACCAAAAGTAAAACCTAAAGATACAAAGACGATCTCCCGATAGCAGTTGTCTCTCTCTCTCTCTTGTCCTAGCTTCTTCTCTCCCTCAGTTATGTGCTACAATTGAGTGTGTGTGTGTGTGTGTGATAAATAGAGAGTCTTACTCTCTATTTATACTAGTTTTTGACTTGACAATTACTTACCAGGGCTGACATCTCTAAGAGAGTCTGATAACCCTAGTGCCCCTCAACTGTGGGGACTTTTCCCTCTGATAAAAAAGGAGGGTTAACCTTAACTTAATTGTGGGGACTATTGCCCCGACTTACAATGGAGGGTTAACCTCAATGACTTAACATGACTTTATTATATTAATGACTCTCTTGATAGGCACATTAGGGTACAATGAAATATAAGTGATTCTCCCGATAGGAACATCAGGGTACAATATAAGATATACACGTGAATACATTTCGAAGTTACAAATACATCAACACTCCCTCTTAACTAGGAAAGTATTCTCTTGACACAATACATTAGTACAAGTCTTCATCACTGGATCATCATCAAAAATGGATCATCACTGGATCAACATCAAATCTGGATCATCATCGATACTGGACCATCATCAAAGCTGGATCATCAACATCACTGCTTATGTTATCTCGATCAAATGGTGCTATCTCTCAATTCTTCTCATCATAGGAAGTTCTACAGAGCCAACCCTTTTTCATGCTAGTTGTAGGCCTAGCCTCCATGTAGGTCTTCATCTTCTTCAGCACTTATATCTGACCTAGTCAGAAAGGACCGCCCAACACTTACATCTAATCATGGGAGGAACACATCCACCACCATGTCAGAAAGGCATGCCCAACACTCACATCCGACCTCATCATGTCAGAAAGGCCCAACACTCACATCTGACCTCATCATGTTAGAAAGGCCCAACACTCACATCTTACCTCATCATGTTAGAAAGCCTCGTCCAACACTCACATCTGACCACATCATGTCAGTAAGGCCAAACACTCACATTTGACCTCATCATGTCAGAAAGGCTCGTCCATCACTCACATCTAACCACATCATGTCAGAAAGGCCCAACACTCACATTTGACCATGGGAGGCCCAGCCTGCCACCATGTCAAAAAGGCTCAACACTTATATCCAACCATGGGAGGCCTAGCTTGCCACCATTTCAGAAAGTCTCAGCACTTATATCCGACCATGGGAGGCCCAGCCTGCCACCATGTCGAAAAGGCTTTGCACTTACATCTGACCATGGGAGGCCCAACCTGCCACCATGTCAAAAAGGCTCTACACTTACATCTGACCATGGGAGGCCCAGCCTGCCACCATGTTAGAAAGGCTCCTGCACTTATATCTGACCATAGAAGGAACCAATCCTACCATGTCAGAAAGGCTCTCGGACTCATCACCTCCCCTTGGAGGGAACCTCGATTTGGATAACACCAAGCTTCTCCCTAAAGTACTCAAACTTCACTCTGTCCATTTTTAGCATAGAATCACATCAGGGCTGATTAAGTCCAAGGATAACCTGTGAGATTTTCCAGGACCGATTACATCCGAGGAAAACCTAAGGGACCGTTTCACGTCTGAGCCACCTACGAGCTTCGCCAAGATTTTATGCTTAGACAACCTATCTCACCAGCTATGCTAGAACTCCCTATTTCGAGAGATATTGATCTGGATCACATACTAGAGCTTCACTACTCCTCTCTGCATCATACACAAATGCAAGTCAGATCAATCAAATCAAATAGTAGTTTTCAAAAGAAACATACTACCTCCCAAATAACTGAGCAAGTGGCAACATATTTTTCCTTGGTTGTACTCAGTGCCATGCAGGACTCCTTCCTGCTAAATCAAGAGATCACACCTGATCCCATACTGAAGTAGCACCCTGAAGTGCTCTTCCTCTCAATGGAACTTCCTACCCAATTCAAATCCACATAACCCTCCAGGTTAATGTTCTGATTCCGCTCATACTTGAGCCCATAATCAACTGTACCCTTCAGGTACCGCAATACATGCTTTGCAAGCATCAGGTGAATATGTCTCAATGTGTTCACATCAAAGAAAATATCTCTTCTCGTATTCATCAGGTACATCAAGGAACAAATCATCTGATGATACATCATGGCATCAATCATCTCTGATGAAGCATCACTCAATAGCTTCAGGTTCGATGCCATAGGTGTAGTCATGTCCATGTAGTTCATCATCTCGAACCTCTTCAAAATCTCCATTGCATACATCCCTTGTCCAAGGGATATTCCATTTGCATTCAGCCACACCTCCATGCCTATAAAGTAGTGCATCATATCCAAGTCCTTCATCTCGAACTCGGCATCAAGTCTCCTTCTTGCAATTTTGATGAGTTCCTATTTTCTGTTAGGAACAAGTCATCGACATATAACAGGAGCATCATTAGTATTCCACCTTTAACCTTGAAGTAAAGGTTGGAATCCACTTTAATCTTAGTAAATCCTATAGCCATCAATAAGCTGTCCATCCTATCATACCATGTTGAACCTGAGGATCTTCTGCAGTCACTCCCTCTGAAGTGGAGCATCATTCTCCCTCTTCCTTTCGTACTCTATGCATTGAAACATTTTGTACCGGAGTGACAAGTAGCTTCCTCTACTACTAATATTCTATGTATCCATCTAGGGTCACTAGGTACCAAGATCCTCTATCTTGAAAATTTTAAAAAGTTCTTCTCGCACCCATATGTGAGCTTGTCATCTTCTATAGGATTTCATCTTCAACCTTGTAGCAAAGGTTAAGATATTCATCACTCTAGGTGATCTTCAAGCTCCTCATGTATGCGTTATCCCATGGGTGTCTTCTGAGCTTGTACAAGGCCTTCTTTCATTTGCACACATGATTCTTCCTATCATGTGTATTAACTTCCAGTGGCGGCAAATGTCTCTTCATAGTCTATGCCTTCTTTTTGTTAGAAGCCTCGTGCTACGAATATTGCCTTGTATCCCACATAATTCTCTTCAGGTCTTGATACCGCATATTAGACATCATTCTTCTTGAACTGGTACTCTCCTTCCTTTTCTTCTTGGGTACTTCTTCATATCTAGAAGGCTTTGTATCAATCATGTCACTCAACAGTGTCACATAAATAGAGTGTGTCTAAGGCCTCTTTAAGTCTCGTCATACTATTCTTCATTTTGGATTATTTCTTGAACTGTCGTCACTTGTTCTTTGAAACAAGTCTCATCCTTCTTTTGTAGGAGATTGTATGCGATCTTTACTACAAGTCAAATGCATTAGTTGTATGGTTAGAAACATTTCATAATGTATATTCATAATTAAAAATTCTTTTTCATCAAGATATAATCATGCAACTATTTTTGTCAATACAACATTCATCCATATCTTACGAAAACTTTCTAGATGCCTTCCATCTCTACCAGGACAACAATGAGATTGTGCACTAATCCAATATGTCAGCAAAGAGGTTTCATTCTAGATAAGTAGCAATAAAGAGTTGTATAGCACCATGGGCTGCTTACCCATCACATGCATATTAGTAGTATACTATCATTAATGCAAACATTCTATCATGCATAACACATCAAAAGAATATAAACAAATGCATAACAAAATAATATCATGAAATAAAAATTGACTACTTATCTTTATCTGTTTCGTGTGTAGACTCCTTCTTTCAGCTTCATCATCTTCTTCATTCATAACAACATCATTTCTTATCCAAATGCTTAAGATGGATAAGAGGTTCTTCAAGAATTGAGTTCTTCATATTCCTCATCGCTTAAGGTATCTTCTTTGAATCGTGAGAGTTAGATCTTCAGTTTCTCCCATCTTCTTTTATCTTATTATGAGTCAAGCTTCTTCTTGTGTGCGCTCTTCCCAGAGTTTGCTAAAGGTAATCACTTCCTTCTCGCACACATTCCTCAAATGAATGAATCCCATGATCTTGGGAGTCCATTCAAGGTGGTTATCACAACTTCTGCATTCTCCACTTCTTCTTCTACTGCTTCAAGTTGTTATTTGATTTGAGAGACCCTTGTAAAGTATGATTGTATGGTCTCTGCATTTTGGATCTTCACATTCTTCAACTGGTTTCTCAAAGTTATCTTCTGATTTATGTTCTTCCCTTCAAATAGCTTGGTTAAGGAATCAAACATCTCTTTAGGTGTATTTAGGGAAGACACTTATGGTATCAAGTGATCCTTGATTGAATCAACAATGATCTTCTTGGCCTTGACCAAGTTCTTCTTGTGTAAGAATTTTAGCCTCATCTCCCTCTAGAACTGAAACCTTTCCACTTATGTAGGTGTCCAATTCATTTTATTCAAGAACCAGTGAGATCCTATACTTCCATGCTTAGAAGTTGTCAGCTTCACCAAGCTTGTCATCAAGCTGGTGTGATTAGTCATTTTGAAATGAGAACCTCAAATGTAAATAACAAAAGATTAGATCTTACCGATTTGAGGTGTTCGTCCTGGTTCCAAAGCTGGCTGATCTAGGGTTTGTTAGAGAAACCCTAATTTTCAAAACTTGGAATATTTCAGATCTAATTGGATATAAATATGGGTCTCTTCAAGGTGAGCTATCCAATGTACTCCTTTTCTGAAAACAGTAGAGGGAAGCTCCCGGAATAGGAAGCCCTAGTTTTTCAATTTCCTTTACAGAAATGCCTGATATTGTTTCTGTGTTATCTACAAAATTACTGCTCCTCTGTGTCGCAAATTTTGTACTGATGTATTCTCATATGTCATGTTTCTAAAAGCATAGTTTTGAGCAGAATTTATTTCACCAATTGGGACTTATGAGTGGTTTCCCAGGGTGATGTATTTCAGGAATGTTCATAATAGCTAACTTGTACAGAATGCCACGTGTCCTGGTTTCATCATCAGGGTCTGAAACTTTTACCACAGAAATTATAATATGTTCCCTATTTTTCACATCTTGTGAAATTTCATTTGGACCTTCTTATCCCGAGATATAGCAATTCTCCCTAGGTGTCCTGTTTAGGGATGAATCCTGGTAGAGGATGGAACCTTGATTTGGAGGAACCATATCTTCTAGAATATAGAGAATTTGAGGCCAAAAGTTTTTCACAAGGTAAATCAGGATTTTATCTTCGTCCTATGAAAATTTCAGCCCATGAGACTTCTTCAAACCCTATATATAACAAATGTACCAAAACGACCCGTTTTAGTATTTTAGGGTTTTTTAGGCTTGGGGTCAAACTAGGGTTTGAATTTCCCAGAGTTTTACTCAACCAAAAAATTTGATCTTGGTCTCTAAAATTTTATTTTGATAAGGAAATAAATCCTATGTTGGGCTCACTCAAAAATTCCATTTTTGTGAATAACCCAAAAAATTCCCGCAGCAAAAACTGAGAATGCTCGGAATCAAATTCTGCTTCGACTAAAAGATGCACCCTTTAATGGAGAGTTATCCTAGCCTCCTTTTGCTGATGGATTGTGGAGAGATAACCAAAAAGTAATAAGCCCTAGATTTTGCATCTGCACAGTGTCTTATTCTCAGGTTAGCTCTGATACTATGTTATATTTTTATCATTTAAGCTATATGATCTTAGGATCTTATATGAGAGAATAACAAGCACACTGAATCAATCACAATAAACAATGAACACAAAGATTTTCCTCAGGGAAACCATAAAGGATAAAACTTCGCAACTTCCTCAGATATAGAATGAGCACCAAAATTAAAACCCAAAGATACAAATATGATCTCTCGACAACAGTTCTCTCTCTCTCTCTCTCTCTCTCTCTCTCTCTCTCTCTCTTGTCCCAAATTCTTCTCTCTATCAGTTATGCGCTACAACTGTGTGTGTGTGTGTGTGTGAAAAATAAAGAGTCTCACTCACTATTTATGCTAGTTTCTGACTTGACAATTACTTCCCAATGCCGACATCTATAGGAGAGTCTAATAACCCTAGTTCCCCTCAACTGTGGGGACTTTTCCCTCCGATCAACAAGAAGGGTTAACCTTAACTCAATTGTGGGGACTATTGCCCTGACTTACAACGGAGGGTTAACCTCAATGACTTTACATGAATTTATTATATTAATGACTCTCCTGATAAGAACATCAGGGTACAATGAAATATAAGTTATTCTCCCGATAGGAACATCGGGGTACAATATAAGATATACAAGTGAATACATTCTGAAGTTACAAATACATCAACATACTACTACTACTCCCAGGTGTTGACTTGCTCCCAAGTTGGCTAGACAATAATTAGAATCCTTGCATAAAATTCTTGTTTATCCCTTCAAGAGATGATTTAATGAATTTATTAAGGTCCTCATTGTTTTCTTTGTCATCCATATCTCCCAGTTCTAGTTTTGCATTCATATTCTTGTAAAAAGAACTAACCTCTCCACTTCCTTCCTTTTCACTGTTAAGGTATCCAGTATCATTTTCTAAGGGATGGAGGTAAGAATTAGAAAACATGAATAAATATTTCTATCATGTTCCAATATCATGCTCTGATAGCACTTGTAATGTCCCAATTTGAAAATTCCCAACAAAGGCAGAATTTTGGAAAAAATGTCTTAACTAGTCTTGATTCTAGGGGATTTGAATGGCACAAGAGGGTCTCAAATTTAGTAGGGACTGATGTGGGGAGTATTGGGACTCTTAAATGGAATATTTTATATATTTATTACAGGTCATACACATCTGCAACTCGATTTGGTCATGATGACAAAAAGGGTAAAATTACAAGCAATTTATGATTCAATTCCTCCTAGGGTGTGGGCAGAAATGGCTCTCCAACTCCTATGCAAACCTCCTATATTGAAAAAAAAAAGTGTGGGGACTGTAATTAGACTTCATTTACTGTCATTTGGTATGGTTAATAGTTCTGCAACATAGGATTAAAGCTTCATATTCGAATGCATAATTTCAGTGATATTTGCTTAAGGGAAATGACATATAAAAGCTCAACTTCGACTCATAAATGGTACATATAATGGTTCAGAACAGAGAAAGATGAATATATTCCATTAAAAAAATTTCAATATCTCACTAAAATAATATAACATTTATCCAAGTCGCAATATACATCAGATAGATAACTCCATTGAAATGGGAAATCATCACATGGAAACTAGTCACAATAAAGCTTGAAATGTGGACATTTTCATATGTATTTCTTCTGATTTGAACTTACATAGAATATGTGGAGCATTTTATAGAGACATGAATCATTCACCCATTCTTGGGAATCAACTGAACTCAATGGGGCGCAACCACCATTCACACAAGTGTGCCTTCATAAGAAAACATAGAAATATGGAAGTGGGAATTGAGAGAATGGGAGGAGAGATGCGTCACGAACAGTACTAGCATCCTATATGAAGAAAAATACTGCATGAATATCCCAATCATAGGTCTGAATGGCCTCTCCAATATACAACTTGGATGATAATCTCACTCTCTCAAAATTGGATCTCTAGAAGGGCAATTGTGCACTCACCGTGTAATGGACAAGCTATTGCTCTCCAAAATGCCAAAGGAAAATTCACAAATGATCAAAATCCATTTCCATTCCTCACGACATATTTTTATAACCCTCCTAAGGTCCTCCAAGGTCGAATTCGCTCCCATAGGATTTCTCTAACTCATCCTTGATGTTTAGTAACCTCCATGCCACTTGGCCTTCTCCTTAACCCTTCATATTCCTCCAAATTCGAATGGTTGCCACCTAGTCCCAAGTGCACCCTCTTGGAGGATAGTTTTATCCCTGACATGTCAGATTGTCATGTGTCTGCAATCAGGTCTTACTTGTCATAGAATCTTCCATCATTGTTGTCATAAAACGTAGGGAATCTAGCTCCACATGGCACCTAGTTTCTTCCTAGACTCTTTCTCTCCTATGGGGAGTTACTTATACTCACCCATTTGAATTCTTGGGATCGTGATATGTCATTTGACAACTCTTCCCTTCCAAGAACATTCCATCACTCATAATTTTGAATTTGGGGTTAATTCATGGCATGTGTAAGGAATAATCTAGCCACCCAAGGCCTCCATGGACCTCTAAATGTCCTTATGAAGCAATGCCACTTTATTTTCTCCATATTTATTATTTGTATGACCCAAATTAATATGTAAATGATAAAAAGAATTTCTCTTGGGTCCCATAGCTCCCTTATTGCAATATTTAATGCTTCCTCCCCCAACATAGGGTACTAGTAGGTTGGTGAAACATTTTCAACTAGTAGACTTATTGGGATGGGGACATGACACATTCAAACTTAAACATATACATGAACGAGCTCGATATTTTGTTTTTCTTGTATTTTTAGATGAAAAAATCTTCTTTGAATATATAATCTCATTTTAACATCTTTTGATTCATATAATTTAATTAATTGATCTCAAGCTTCTTCTGTTGTTTTTGCTTCACTTGCAAAAGCACATTATCATTAAAACTTAAAAGTATACATGAACAAGCCCTACCTCCCTCTTCCTCCCACTTATTGAGAAAATGTGCATCCTGGGTAGGCTTAGTATTAGTGCCTTCAACCTCCCTTTTCCTTGAACTTACTGATACAATTTTCATTCTAGGGAGGCTTCATCTCAGTGCCTTCAACTATATTGAGCAAGTTGTTATTCAACAACATCTTCATTTTGAGCTTCCAGAGATTAAACAAATGTGGTCATTTCTCTCTCTTAAACTTCTGATACGATGGATATAACGCCTCAATATAGTAGAATATATAGGTGATTACATTATGTACTGAAAGATACACATTTTGTCAAAGTGATAAATAGATTATGAGAACCCAACCAACTGCAAGAACTACTTAGCATAAATGATATATTATCTCTGTAACAAAAACAAAAGAGGTTCACTAGTCTTGTTAATATAGGATTTGATAAAAAGAATACTTATCTCTACATCCTTTACAAACCCTTAACTATGGATCAGATACAATGTAACTACAATTAAACAATTATATTCATCATGACTCATATACCATGTAACTTAAAAACCGACTCCAACATTACTCTCCACTCTAGCTCAGATACCATGTTACTAAAAAATTGATAACAATCTAATAGATTGAACAAGGATTTTACTTGAACAATAAATCTACCTTTTATCCATACTTTCTCTAAAAAAAAGATACATTATATAGAAAACAATGAAAACAGAGTCAACAGCCTTAAGTACCCTACATTTATTTAATAACCTACAACTAGACTGAATTGTTGACTAAAACACCCAAAATATGTTGTTTCATTTCCTCAACATCTGAAATTAAACAATAGGAAATGCATGGCCAGCCTTAAATCCACAAGAAGTGTCCTTCATGTTGCAAAGGGAGATATTTTTTAAAATCACTGATGAAATTGTCTACCCTCATGAAAGAAATGAGAGATAAGTAAGGAAGAATTCCCTCTCGTACATGTTGGTAAACTAGTAGCGTAGTCTTTTATTGCGCTGCTTTGAAAATTCTATTGAAGTTTTTCCTGGATAGTCTTATGATGGATGGGTTTTTTAGATAGTAGGAAATGCCCTCAATCGAAAGAAACCAGATCTTAGATGATTTCAAAAAGCATGTTCAACTGACCCCGATGAGCAAGTAAAGAATGTTTGCATATGAATATGACTGACTTATAAAGGGAATCAACCCTTTTTATTCATCAATGAAAAAACAGGGGACTTGACTAAAGGAGGAACTCAACGTTCTCATTGAAATACATACGGTATACTTGATTGTGCAATTGGATTTTGTGTAGATACAAATCGTGGGTGCTTTTATTTGCATATAAAGGGGGCGTTATTTCAAACTTTAGATTCTTAGGAATATGGTAAATGATGGTAACTTGGTCTTAGCTTATTATAAATTTATTGCATCAAGAGTAATTAAGTGCACTAAAATTTAATATAGCTTAAATATTGTCATGTAATGCAGGTAATGTTGATGTAGTAATTATAACCCACATCACAAAAAAATAACATATCATATTATAAAATCAAGAAATTAAAATGTGCATAGATTTTTCTTCGACCCGAAGCTACTAAACATTGAGAGGTATCAAATTCTTTGAGATGAAAAATGTTTTATCTTAAAATCTTTTACACATCAAGAAAACAATCTATACCTCATGAAATTTTCAGCCCGATTTTATTATTTAAGTTACAATGAGTTTGAAAAGCATTCATCGTTTATGATATGTTCATTCAAATGAATATCTCAGTTATGTCATCTTCAAAGTGAATTCATTGTATAATGTTCCATATATTCTCAGAAGATACCAACAATAAACTAGCTAACTCAACTAATGCTTCTGTCAAACACTTAGCAGACTCATTGGTTTCAAATATAAAAAGAATTCAACGGTCATGTATGGGCCCAAATGCATGCTACTATATTCTTTATAAGAAGAAACACAAATGTTAAGTGAATATAGAAATTAGAGAAAAATGAACAGTGAAAAACAATCATTTAAACACATTTTGACTCGGTGATTTTTGGTCAAATGACCTTGGAAAAACCCCAAAGGGGAAAACAAGTCAAGAAATATTTATTGTGTTTCTCAGGAAAAATATGTTACATCATATTTATAACAGTAGTAAAAGTATAGAACTTATCTCTTAGACAGTGCTAATGGATCACCTTGAAGGTTGTGCCAAACTCCTCTCAACACAGGCCTATATTTCTGCCTCAAAATTTGTGCACCGATTTTAACTATACGAACTACATGGTATGAAATTCTTGGTTGTAAACACCTCGATTTCAGTGCACAACTACAACACTTCTTAGTTTGACTATAGGGACCTCTTCTCAGAAAAAAAATACTAAAAATAAGCCTCAATTTCATTGCCACTTTCTAGTTGTACGACCCTCTCTCTACAACAATGTAACCCAACTCATTACTACTACAAGCTTTCCTTGGGATGCACACTCTTCTTGTTTCCAATTTTATTCCTTTCCTCTCACACATACTCTCTCTCTTGAACATTGTGACTCTCATAGATTGTGACTCACTCTCCAACACTCTCTTTTGGAAAATTTGTGTGTCTAAACTCTCCTACTTCTCTTTTTATTAAAAGTGAGACTAATTTTGTCTTTTCACCTCCCAAGTGAATTTGTCTCTTCCTTCCCTAGTGACTCTTCACTTTCAATGGGTGAGACAAATCACAATTTTATGAAATAAAATATTTTTCACTCACACTTTAATAAAAACTCACATTAACTTTATAACACTAAAGTTAATGACTAGGAAAGTCACCTAGGTCCTTTCTACATGCCTAGACACAAAGCAATGTAGAATACCTTCTTCGCTACAAATTTTAACACTCCCTCTTAGCAAGGGAGGTACTTATGGCACATCCTCCACCTAGATTTATCTCCAATCCCATAACATTGTTCATTTTAGAAGCTCCCTTTGACCTAGGAACATGTCCCGCTACCTAATCTAAACCTTGTGCTGAAGACCTTTGCTAAACAAATCTAAACTAATATTTCACCTTACTCTCATGCTCATCCTTTAGAGTCATCTTGTACCAGCTCGGTCTCATCACTTAGCTAGAATAATCCTCTTGATTGTTTTTATCTAGTAAAATCACTGGGCCTAATATCCATCCAGAATGATCCTCTACAGGTTGTCCCTGCAATCTATACATCCTTCCCTCCTGAGTGCCAAGCACTTCTACTACATCCAAACTCTCTCTCAATGGATAAATAATCACATGTCCACTGTAATATAAGACTGCATATTTGTAGTCCTTTAGAGCTGACACTAAGAGCAATTTCTTCCTTACATATGGTATCAAGTACACATTGGCTACCTCTAGATGAACTCCCGACTCTAGTTCAAATCTGACACATCCAATTCCCCCCATTGGATGTGTAATGAAAAAAATATATAAATAAACATTATTAAATATTAATAATATAGTAATAATAAAATAAACATAACATTGATTATAATTAATCAAGGGACACCTCCCTTTGGTGAATAGACACCATGTAAGCCTATTTATATGGGCTACACCCTCATTGTAATCATCATATCATATTTTGTTAAATGCACAGCATTAGGAGCCATTCTCTGTGAGACTTGTGTTGCATTAAGTCCGGAACTTATGTTGTATTAAGTTCATAAACCTCTTCAAGAGACTTGTGATGAATCAAGTCTGGAACTTATGTTGTATTAAGTTCATCAACTTATGTTGCATTAAGTTAAGAGCTTGTGTTGTATCATAGCTAGGTTGTTGAGGTTATGAGAGATTCTTGTAGTATGATCTTATGTTGTATTAAGATCAGGATCTTATGTTGTATTAAGATTAGGACCTTGTGTTGTATCAAGGTAAAATACCTACGTTGTATCAAGTACAAAACTTATGTTGTATTAAGTTTAGAAGTCTTGCGTTGTATCAATACTGGTCTTGTATCAAGACCATATGACTTTCGTTGTATCAAGTCATGATGATTTACTATGTGATGTATGGATAGTCATGGTCACCAAGTTCTATAAGTCTCCTTTAGGAATTAGATACCCCCAGAGAGATTTACTTTAGCATATGACAGTTGGGATATTATAAACCCACTTCATACTTAGGTAACAATATTTAATCATAATTGATTAAATTCCTACCTACTAGCATATATAGTTGGCATCCACTTGCACCACTTGGTCAACACTTTCCATATATACCCAAGGAGTACCTTTATCCTGATTCTGGTTAGATCCTTTCAAATTTATTGACTGACATGATTATTAATTATGCCTTCCTACAGATTTTGTATTTATATTGCCTTTATCCCTTTTTATGTGGATAAGGTAAATCTAGTCACCTAGGAAACTGCTATCTTTTATTTCCAACCCATCCTCCATAATTTTCTCTCAATATTCCATGGTTAGCATGTTTTTCCATCACTCATGACAACTCAATCATGGTTCATCTAATCCGTGAGGTCCTTGAAATATTTGGAAAGTGCTTTAGCCACATATGGGGGTTTATCATATTTGATAATTCAACTTTATGAGATAGCATTAGTTGTTTCCTAAGCAACTCGAATTTACCTATGAAGGATGTATTATTTAATGAACACTATACTGATGAATAATACATGGAAATTTATTGGATCACTCTTCACTTCTCTTGTATTCGTCCTCTTTATTCTTCTCTCTATTTTCCTTGTGCATGCTTGTGGGAATTATCATATAGCTAGATCTACTTCCTATTATTTCTTCTTAGCTTAGGAGATTTTATTTATACATGGTATCAAAGCCACAAGTTTTCATGTTTATTTGAGTGTGAGGTTGCTTAAGTTATACAGAGTTGATGATCTATATGTCCTCTTTATCAAAGCAAATCCAGTCTCTTATTCCTCTCTGAAGAAGAGCTTGAATTGAGCCTACAAGATTTTCTCCTAGTTTTATTTGTGCAGGTTACAGAGAGTATATCCTTGAGTGCATCAGCATCTCAGTATGGATTTTGCTTCATTTATGATCTTGACTCTGTAGCAGGGAATTCGCCCTTACTACAGAGCAGGAATGGCTACCTTCCATCTATAGGATCGAAGGGTAGGGTTCCTGGTGGTTGTGCAAGAAAAACGAAATAGAATTGAAACATAAGAGAAATGAAGAAACCCCTCTGCACACAAGGTTATGGGTTAAGCTCCATGACCCTACATACAACTGTTAGAAACATCCAAAGACCTGTAAACAAACAATGGAGACCTACAAGAACATGTTAGGCCATACACCTACAAGCAAAAATATGTTAGAAAAACTAAATAAACAACACAAAACAAAAATTATACCTTCTATGGGTGGAAATGGGTCACCATGCCCTAGCTTGGAGAAGCACCTCTCTTGAGAATGGGGGAGCTATGGCTCAATGGGAGGATGGATGAGAGGGAGGGTGAATGGCTTGAGAGGCAAATGGTCTCAAGGCACTCACTCGGGAAACACAACAGTATGCAAGGAAGGAATGTTTTGAGAGTGACCCCTACCCCTCTATTTATAGATTTTTTAGGGTTCTAAGATCCTGGTTAGGGCTTTAGCCCCTTTTTTGGGATTTTAGCCCCTTTCGCTCAATATTTAGCTCTTTTGGGGGTTTTAGGCTTCTTTGAGGTGTTTTAGCCCCTTTTTGGAAACTTTAGCCCCTATGAGAGCTTTTTTGGCTCTTTTTAGGGGATTTTAAGCCCTTTTGCATATTTTTGAGCCTTTTTGAGGGTGTGAGGGTCAAATGAGGGTCGTGTATGGGTGTCCTCATTTGAGGGTCATGTATGGGGGTCAA
This sequence comes from Pseudotsuga menziesii, assembly GCA_001517045.1. Lineage (NCBI taxonomy): Eukaryota > Viridiplantae > Streptophyta > Pinopsida > Pinales > Pinaceae > Pseudotsuga > Pseudotsuga menziesii. Next base: position 619,883 of record LPNX010466203.1, on the reverse strand, counting down.
ATGGGGTCAACTGAGGGTCGTGTATGAGGAAACTCGGAACAAAGTTCTGGAATGATGTGAATAAGGAAAACATAAGACTGACTCAAAAGTACTGACACAGAGTTTGTTTTGACTGTAGAGGTAAAACTTCTTCAACTTCCCTTTGAACATTGGGTGGCACAACAAAAGACTTGGAAGCATGACTAGACTAGACAAACACACAGTGCGACGGTGGACAATGCATTCTTTTGAAAGAATCAAAGGAGTGTCATGACTCATGAAAGTGGATCGTCGCAAGAATCAGCTGAATTCCCAATTGACTGAAATGATATGCAGACAAGTGCCATGTTCAAAGGTAACAACAAACTACTGCCATTTATTTGCAAAATGATTCCATTCCCATTTTCCCCATCATGGTTGATGAGTGCCTCTTTTCGGTTTTACGAGTTCAAAGAGGGTAACAAACACTCATTATATCTCGTTCGAAGACAAGTCCAAACTCATATGTTTTATGAACTTGAGAGAGGAGGGGTTCATTCCCAAAAGAGAGTCTCTCAATGTTTGATTTAACGATTCCAATGAAAGTTAACTCGGTATCGTTCATGTTTAGAGAGTCTGAACGACCACGGAAGAAGACTCCACAGGGTCCTTTTTTGTATGATTTAGACCCTAAGGCATGAAAAAGTATAAAATAATTCCTTAGAGAACTCTTCCAGTTATGATTGGTTGGAGTGTTCCTTTTTTGTAAATAGTCCATCCGAACCAAAAAAGAGATAACCTACCGTCGGAGAGACGACTCTTCAAATACTTTTACGAGTATGAAGAAGACAAGTACTCGACTATATTTTCATATTTTAAGAGTCTGAAAAGAGCTTAAAGAAGACTCTATTAGACTTTTTCATGTTTGAATCCAGAGCACGAAAAAGTAATAAACTAAGCTCAAACCAAATTTCATGTTTTAACCAGAGCACGAAAAATGAAAAGTAAGCTCAACACCATCTTATTGTTTTTAACGAGCTCAAAGATCAATTGAAAGAATGCTTGAAGATTGGTTTCATTTTTATGCAAGCTCGAAACCAATGGGTAAACTATGCTTGAAAAAAATCCCATTAACATAATATACAGAGGTTGGAAGCTTGCCCCCAGCATGATTTCTAGCGAAGCTTACCCCTAGCATGGTTGCTAGCGGCTCGACATGCCCCCAAGCTTCATTTAATTTGATGATTCTTCTTCCATACCCAACCTAAAAACCTGGTTACTAATGTGAAAATGTTCACCAGGGGGGTAGGAAGAACGAGAATCGGGCAGGTGAAAAGAAGGTTCAAGTTCTAACACTAAAGTGAAGACTCGACTCAAGGGAAGGGGATTAGTTTCATTTTTACACAAGCTTGAAACGGAAGGTAACTATGATTGGAACATAGTTTCATTTTTATGCAAGCTTGAAACCAAAAGGTAAACTATGCTTAAGGAAACCTACTTCATTTTTTAATGAGCTTGAAATAGAAAATGAACTATGCTCAAGAATGGTTTTATTTTTATGCAAGCTTGAAACCAAAAGGTAAACTATGCTTGAGGAGATCTATTTAATATTTTAACAAGCTTGAAATAGAATGGGAACTTTGCTCATCACATGATTTCATTTTTATGCAAGCTTGAAACCAAAAGGGTAAACTATGCTTAAGGAGTGGTTTTATTTTTTAACGAGCTTGAAACCAAAAGTAAACTGTGCTCTCCAACCTGCTCCTACCGAACATGATATCTAGAGGTTGGTAGGTTTCCCCCATTACATAAAAGCTAGCGTCTTAGCTCCATTATGATGTCCATAGACTAGAGCCATGCCCCCCATTTTACCTATGATGGGAAGAAGCTAACTAGGAGAAGGGGAAGGAACCACAAGAACATGCGACACATTCACGACAGTCTGATTACTAGGAGTAATGCGATGGTCATGTGTAACAAAGGAAAGATGATCAATGGTCACAATATTCCCATCATGGGGAAAATGCATGACTCTAAAGAGTGTGGACACAACAGCCTTCATGGCATAAACATAATCATGTCCAAGGAGCAGATTGAAATCTAAAGGACCTTGGACCACCATAACATCAATGCAGACAGTTTTCCCTCCTAATGTAATATGTAAATAAGGAAGGGTCCCTAAAGGTGTAGTAGGTCTGCGATTAAAATCCATTATCTGATCAATGACTGGCACAAGCTGAGGAGAACCTAAATCTTTCCAAACAATTGAGGATAGAATACTAATAGAAGCCCCTTTGTTAACAATAGTGTGAAGTATCAACTTAGCAGTAACATTCACAACTATCTGGAAAGGAACACTCGAATGAAGATGAGACTCTGTTAGGTTACTCCAGTCAAAGGAAATAACCTCAGTACTTGGAGAGGGTTCTGTCGAAAGAGACAAAATTTCCTCTTGTCGAGAACGATCAGAACGAAGCATAAAAACTTTGGAAGGTTTCAGTTCATTCTCTATTGGAAGTGAAGAACAAGATGAAGATTTGGTCAAAGCGACTACTTCAGTCTTAACACTCTTTGATGAAAGAGTGGGATCGGGTGGAAATGACATCGATCGACCACTTCACTCTCCGAAGGAAGAGTGGGATCAATTATAGATGAAACTGAATTGATCACTTGGTCAACCAATGAGGAATTGAGGGATAACTTACTATCACTTGTTGGAATCACCTGTTGATGGTCAGTAATATTTTCCAACCAATGTGAAGCTTCATCTTGCTTGGACAAAGAAAAGTACGATGCATAGCCTTTCATATCAAACAAGCATACATGACTTTACCCTTATGAGCTTTTACCAATGGGTCACTGGTTGAGGGAGTATCATCAACATGATGATCAAAGGTTAATGATACAGATGGTTTGGACCTTTTAGACCACTCTTCTTATACACGGGAGAGACCAGGACACTCCTGAAGAAGGTGGTCCCCCTTGAAAAGATTACAAGGGAACTTGGGTTTTCTGAGTGTTCTCTTAGAACGAGCACCATCAAGAGCAGGTGGTTGTTGCTTTTTGTCTTTCTTATCCTTCTTCTTCTTACCCTTCCCTTTCTTCTTCTTCTTATCCACATGACTACTAACCATAGAGATTTCAAAACCCCAAATTTTCACAAAAAATTTAAATTTTGAGATAACATAAAATGTTTACAGTTGTACTTAGATAACTGCTAGCAGCTAATAGAAAAATGAAATAGAAAATAAAAGTATCCATTAACTTTAACACATATAGATTTATGTTGTTTTAATTTTGATATGTGATTTAAGTAATCTGTATTCAAATATTTAGCTGTACTGATGGTTTGAATGTCAAGTAGGTGAGGAGTCATTTTCTAGCTGGGGCTTACTTAGCGATTGCTAACGTATCTAGATTTTGGGATCTTTACAGGCTTGACAGGTAAAGTTTTGACTCAGTAAAAGTTTATTAAGGCGTTAAACCAGATATACTTCTTTTAACATAAAAGTACTGCTAGAGTAAAAGTTTGCTTAGAAGACTCAAGGTCCTGCAAGGTAAAGTAATGTTTCTTTTACTTGATTCACAATTATGATATTACTTAATATTTGTGTCGTAAGGGTTATTAACATCGCCCTACTTTTTGTCTTTTAACAGATTGATCTTTAAGATAGATAAAACCTCCTTGTAACTTTACTCTAAGTGATTTCTAGTTCTTAATAGAGCTCATGATTTTGTATCATAACTCTTTCTCTGGCATAAGAGTTTATTGCTATTATTATTTTAATATTTAAAACGCTGCTTATCATTATAGAAATAGACCTAAGTCTTTCAGAACACAAGCCTACTGTGTACTTTTCAGCTCTGTTTCAATTAGGATTCAATATAGTAAATTTATCAGCTTAGCATTGCTTGTAATTTATAAGGTATCCTGTACATAAAAATCATCAAGATTGTGAATTGAATTCCCATTTTTTTCATAACCAACATAATGCGACAACTTCACATTACCCTACTATTTACTTATATGTAAATGAGATGCAATAAAATCCTAGAGAGTTTACTATTCTAAACTCCAAATTCTAACTAAACCTTGATTCGATATATCTTAGAGCTTGGTAGAAAATATGGAGACCAAATATTATGTGTTTATAAGATAACTATCCTACATCTAGTATTGTAGGTCACTTAAAAAAATGTAGGAGCTATTTAAGTGTATATATGTTAACCATATCTATAAACACTTTATTGATTTAAGTCTAGTTCTCATAACTTAAACAATCATAGTTCATGATTATAAGAACAAGTCAATAAAAGCATTAACAATCCTGTTCAAGCTTCTACTATCCTCTTAATATTTTTCTTACAAGTTTGATTAAGAAGGGTTATAAGATCCCTTACAAAACTAGGCATCGATTCCATATGCAAAATGGTTCTTTACCAAAGCTATTTACAAGGTTAAAACATTAGGTTAAACTATAGTATACACCTCAATCATTATCAATGTTTGGCTCCGTTGGAACAATACGATTTTGACTTTATAAATATATTACATTATCATGATGGGAATAATGTAAATGATTGACAATTATTTGTATCGATTGCTGAAGTGGAGACTATACAAATGAACCCACCGTGATGTGAATAGATTTGTGGGAACGTGGAACTCTCCTCGCCATGCAATATGTGACTTATAAGCTTTACCTTGCAACCCTATTCCTCATTGTTCAGTGAGGGTTTCGGTCTCTGCATTGTTGGGTTCACTGCGGCCATGAGGGTTCGCAGGTGCTCACCTTCAGCTCCACTGTCTGTGAATTTTGGATTGTTGTCATGTAGGGTGAGAGTTGTGAAGTTCACACCTCGTGTTTGAGTTGATTTCTGCAAACAAATCTTGCTGTGTGTGAGGGTAGCATTAAACAGTTGATAGTTTAGTGTTGAAGTCATGGTTCGGCCACTGCCATTGCTTGCTCTTGCTCCAGTTGTCGATGTAGTTAAATAACTCGACCAGTTGCCTCCTTCTCAGGTGAAGATAGGGGTTTCACTATTCGAGATGTTGGTCTATCTTCTTCGACCTTGGTTATCGACATTATAGGTAGGGGATTACTTTTACACAGTTTGTAAGCTATAAGAGTTACAGTTACCATTATAAATTCAGGTATTAACTTATGATTTGGTTTGCAAATGCAAGTGATGGTTCGCCTTATCACTAGAAGGGACCATTTCATATTTGGACCAGCATTCAGTCTTCGGGTAAGCCCCGGTTATAGAGTGGCTCTCCTTGCTTTTTCATACCTTAGGGGAATTGTTTGTCGTTGGAAGAAGTTACGGCATTGGTTTTTCCCAGTCTTGGGTTGTTAGTCTTCAGTCTATAGGTTTTTGTTTTGTTTTAAACCCTCACATATAGTAGGGTGGCTCCGGCTCAATGCCGTGACTTGTAAATTCTCTTTACTTGTTTTAAAAAGAATTTTATAAGGATGTAGGTTTTGATATACAGTCTGTTAGTTTTGTTTGTTAAAACCCCATGTCACGATATGGGTACACTAGCTCAGAGATGGTTTTTGTACACAGTTTAAGTTTTAAAGCCTTTTGGCCTGTCAATACGCTGGGTTTTTAAAAGTTATCCTTCGAGCTCAGACTGGTTTTGCAGAATACTTTGTGACTAAGTGTAACTTAGGGTTTTTACCCTATTTGACTATGAAATAATAATTTACTATTTATTATTTATTTAGTATTTGATTATTGTTAATGGTTTTAAGAATGTCATTCAGTCATGGTATAATTTATAAATTTTATTGTTTGCTCAGGAATATGAGCTAGGGTTTTCTTGAATGAAACCCTTGTTTAAAGAATTCTTTTAATTTATTTAAGTAGGTTCTGTTACTTGTAAAACAATTATTGTTTTAAGTTAATATTATTATCAGTGTATATTGAGATGTCTTAAATCTGTATTTATTCATATATTTGTTATAAGGACTGTGACCAGTCGGTAACAGTTTAATTGTTTAAGGTTATGCATAAAGATCTAAACCAATGGATTATAGCTTGGTTGTTTTTATTGGAAACAAAATGTTTAAAACTAGGGTTTCGACCTTGTAGTTTTCTTTTTTACAGGTATATACCTGTTGATAATTACAGAACAATTCTTACATATATATGTATTTCATTTATGAATTGGTTATTATCATATTCTTATTGTTTAATTTACTTAAGCTGACAGGTTGAAAATACTCATAATTCAGCTTCTGTAACTTAGTTTAGTTTGCTCTTTATATTTTAAATATCTTAGTAATGCACTACTTTGCTTTATAGTATATGTTAGACTTAGTTTAGTTAATATTATTAGTAAATCAACTATATGAATAATATTTATATCTTTAATGAACTAAATGTAAGCAAAGTAGTTTAACTGTGTTTCTTTTATTGCATAAGCAATTGGTTATTAAATAAACATAAAGAATATATACAACATAACATAGTTTACCCTCTTGCATATTTTAAATTTGAATAGAAAGAATAATGTATTGTGTATAACATAACATATTATCTACTAGGGTATTTTCTTAACATAGTAATCCTTTCTACCTATATTGGAATACTACTATTTCATTATCAATATAAGTCCATAAACAAGAACATTAATAACCAGGTTATTGGACTTTTTGATAATAACCTACATATTGAAATAAATTACTCTGCTATTATGAAATGCATAATACATCTATTCATTTCAGTCTCTTATCATTTCCTTCATCTATTTTAAATACTCTGTCTGTGCTGGAGTACGGTCTGGTCCTTCCAGACGTGGAAAAACACATATTATAATTATTTTTCATCTATTCAGATTCATTCCTTCAAAAAAACTAAAAGATTACTAACTCTAACATTTTACAACTAAATTTTTAACATTCAAATAACAATCAGATTCACTTTTAACCATCTAACACAGTAAAACCAAAGAATGTAGAACCTGATTAAGATGGACAACAACAGCATTAGGAGGTCGGTCCTCCCTACCAACTCCTGGAGAGCGCTCAAACAACGCTTCCTCAGGACACCCGAGCATGTTCCTGGTCTTCTTGGATGAGAACTGGTGGAGCATGAAAACAATAGACTAGTCCAATGACTCTGTAACACACTCTGCACTCAGCAGTACGATCCTTCAGCTAAAAAGCTGCACTAGATCACTTAGCAGTTAACCCCTCAAACTCTTTCCACAAATTTCCTTGCCATTGAATTTCTCTGAAGTACATTCACCTGAATGATCACTTCTCTAGAAATGAGCAGCCTCAACTCTCTTCAATGGGTACTTTTATAAAGATTTCCTAGGTCTTTTGGGTCAGTTGTCATTAATTGAGCCACCTGCTCTGATCCCACAACCATGACCCCAAATGTAGGGAGGTTGCCACCTGTAACAGTTGGGAGTGGTTTGAGGATGCTGCCACATGTCTGTTTGCTCTCCACCCAGTCTCCTCCACCAATTGACTAGTAAACACTCTTTTAACAGCTCTCCTAAGCTGTTGTCTCCACCTTTATTTATTTATAATTAAAATATTCAGAATTACATTAAATATCCTTGACTCTGCTGAGTCATCAATTACAACTTAGCATAAAATTTAACATATTGTCCATGAATAAAATCAAATATGATAATATTGTTTTTTTGCAAAATTTGGGGCATGTGACAAGAGATTTGGTCAAGCGAAGAAGAAGAAAGGGGTGAAACAACAACCGACGAATAAGGAGAGGGATTAGGTTGAGTTCGATCCTCTCTCGGAGGAGAGGTGACATTTGAGACATCAGGCGTAACAGGAATTACCATATTAAACAACCATACTGGTAATCCTATAGTTAACCCAGGAAGATTTAGAGTGGCAATAAAGGGAGGACCAATACCTTCACTTGGAGGGAATACAAAAGGTACACCTTGGAAAGGGACCTCTTGAGTGGTAGTCCTAGATGGGGATGCCATCTCTAAACTCTCTAAAAACCTCCTAACTACCATTCACAAGCAAGTACTACTCAAATTAAAAGCAACAAGTAAACATGTGAAATGAGTGGATAAGAGTTAGGAATCTCACAGGATTGTCAAGACTTTACAATCTTTTCCCGTAAATCCAAGACGACCAAAAGGTTAACTCAGTTGGTATAAGGATTCCTAAAAGGGTCTCCCAATATACGCAAGGTACATGGGAGCTCAAATCGGTAGTAGTGTTGTCTAATGCATAACCGTTCACAAGGGGCCTTCCTATATACAATCGAGTACGTGAAGTACCTTTCTATATACCTCAAGGGTATGTGAAAGGCCGTTCTATATACCGACGGTATGTGGAAGAACCGCGCGAGTCCCGGGATGTAATGCTGGAAAAGTAACGACATCTCCTATGTTTTACAACGCTCAAACACGTCACTAACTTATCACTCAAATTGCTAAAATTTTTAACCTAGTACTACCGTTAATTTTATCTTGTGTGTTTAGGTGGAACCGTGGAGTGAAAACTTGAATTTAAAGAAGATGCACACTGATCTATATGATCATGCAAGTTTTTCTCTTCAATGAAATTCTACCTAAGAGAGGGAGAGAGATTTATTTTTCTTCCCAAAAATGCACACCTAAATGAAAATGCAATTCCATATTTTCAAACGAAAAGTGAAATATCAATGCACCCCAAACAATCTTCAAAGAAAATAAGAAAGAGATCTAGAGAACATCAAACATAAATAATCCAAAAATTTTCCTATCTTTTCATGCTTGAAAAAGATGGATAAAAACTTAATGGAAAGATGATTTCACTAATGTTTCCAAACAAAACTAACTCTAATGCACGCAAAGCTGAAAACACATAATTCTTCTTAATGAAAGTAAGATCTAGAATTTTGAACAATCATGCACAAAACAAGAAGAAAATCGTTCAACAATGCTTTCAAATAAAGCAAAGGAGAGGGAAAACTAAAACTTCTCTTTGAAATAGACAAGGAAACGAAGAACCAATATTTCCTACCAAGTACTAAAAAAATCAGCATGCAAAAGGAAATAGGAATCGCCCCAAGCAAAGAAAGACTCAAAACAACATGGATCACTCACGCATTCCAAGTCCAAAACAAACCAAAGCATACACAAGAAAATGAAATGTATATTTCCAATTCCAATGAATAATATCTACAGAAAAGAGCAAGAGGTTTCAAGCAAAGAAAATAATGTAAAATCCAACGCAAGAAACATAAACTCTCTTTGAATGCAGAGGGAATATAGCAATCAAAGCGACTGCAAAATATACAATTCATGGTGATTAAAAAGCAAGCCAAAAACACACAAAAATCAAAATACAAAGTCTGGAACAACGCCTACCTGGAACAACGCTGGAGGAGTCTTGACAGAGTGGTTCTAGACGAGCACCGCTTCTGGATAAAGGGACTCAGGCGGTGGCACCGCTTATGGCTAACATATTTTAGGTGGTGGCACCGCTTGTTTCCAACAACGCATGTACTGAATAGATCCAAAACACAAGGAGAATGAGAAATCAATCAAATCAAGGTAAAGACTAATGAATTGATAGTAAAAAAGAGCATATAAAGTCGAAATAGCTCAGATCTGAAAGTTTCAAACCAAAATTCACTAATTCAGATGGCAGATTTGACTGAAGAAAGTCGGAGATGGAGCTTGGATTCAGACAAGGGTTCAAGGACCGAGGAAGATCAAATCAACTGAAATTTTCTTTGATCCCCATCAGAGTCGCCAGATTTGCTATCAGGAATATTACACCTTCTGTGGACAGAAGCTGTTCCTCTGGTCTGAATGGTTTAGATCCAGAACAAATGAGTGAATGACAAAGGATGAAGACCTTCCCTGGATGCTGTAGACACCTGGAATACTGCTTCGATCATGAACCTGTGTACCTACAAACAAGTCATACATACAAGTACATCAAAGCTACCAGAAAATCATCTACATATCCATGCTAATGACTAAGTAATCTAGCAGCATATACATGTGAAATCAAAACAACAAATATGTGGGACGGAAATCAGCTTTGCATTAAGAATGTATGAAGAATATTACAACTATTCCCTTAGTGTCGACAAGATCCTCCAAGAGACAAACACTTCATCCCCATAAGCTCTAACTTTGCTCTCTACGCTTTCCAATGATTTGGACTAGGTAGTCAATTCAACAGCATAACAATACCTCTATAGTTCTCCCCCTCAACTATGGATATGAGCTTGAATTTATAAGGCTCAGTGGATAGGAATAGTTGAGAGAATTGTGGGCGAGGTGGCTCCAAGATCCTACCAAGGGGGATCTTGAGCTCAAACTAACCCATAATGATAGGGATAAGGGAGGACACGAGGCTCATGATCTAGAAGCCTCGAGAAACTTTTTTTTCCCATTTTACCCAAGGTACCGCTTTTGTTCCCTTATGACAGAGCGGTTTAGATGAGAACCACTTTAAGAACAAAGACTATAGGTGGTGGCATCGCTTCTATATAATAAGATACAAGCGGTGCTGAGCAAGGTACCGCTCATCAGCCATAGGGTAAACGTGGTGCTAGGTTTTTTCAAGTAGAACTGACGAAGAGAGCAAGTTTCCTCTCCAAGCGTTGGGATTATGGGAAAACATGGAATTTAAGGATCTTATCACATGATGGTGACAGGATTTAGGTATAACAATGTCACATGCCCCAATTCGCAAAAAAAAAATTAATGTTATTTGAGTAACATTGTGTTATATTTTATGCTAAGTTTGTAATTGATGACCCAGTGGGGTCAAGAATAATTAATGTCATTCAGAATATTTTATTTATAAATAAATAAATGATGAGACAACAACTTAGGGAAGCTGTTAAAAGAGTGTTTACTGGTCAATTGGTGGAGGAGACCGGGTGGAGAGTACACTGACAAGTGGCAACATCCTCAAACTACTTCCAACTGTTGCAAGTGGCAACTTCCCTATATTTGTGGTCATGATTCCCCAAGAAAGTGGAATTGGAGCAGGTGGCTCATTAAATGAAAAATGACCCAGAAGACCTAGGCATCTCTATAAAATTTCCCATTGACAAAAGTTGAGGCTGCTCATTCTGAGAGGTGATCATTCAAGGTGAATGAACTTACTCAAGAGGAATTCGATGGAGGAGATTACTGAAGTGAGTTTGAGGGGTTAACTACTGAGACTGAACTTATTGTAGCTATTAGGATGAAGTTCTTACTGCTATGAATAGATTTGAATTACTAAGGTAATTGGAATAGTCAAGTAACAGAAGGTCTTAAGGTCATATTCTCCACCCAATACTCTACCAAGAGGACTAGGAACAGGCTCGAGGGTCCTGAGGAAGCGTTGTTTGAGCATTCTCCAGGAGTTGGTTGGGAGGAACAAACTCCTTAAGTTGTTGTCGCCTTATCATTGACAGGTTCTATTTGTCTTCATATTATTATATTTATTTACTGTCTTCATTAAAATGTTTACTAGTTTTTAAATACAGGCATGTTCATATTTAATTAGGGTTTATAAAGAAAGGAGTAACTGTGTAATGTTAGACTTGGTAATTTGCAAATTATGTTAGAAATAGTAATAAATATGCAAAATAAGAAGCAAATAGAATCAGAATTCCATACTGTATTTTTCCACACCTGGCTCAGGCAATACTCTAGTACAACTAGGTGTTTAGGTAAATATGATGATTCTTTTCACTTGAATGAAAAATGTAACTACATTCTGCTCTAGTTTGCTTATGTTTTATTCTGTAAAGAAGTAGTAAATAATGTTTGCATTAAATTTATTTACTTTAGATAAGAACTAAAAGATAGGTATGTAAAAACATTTAGTAATCATATTACCTATAGAACTATTCTAATACTAGTATTCTTTATAAAACGCAAAACTTACAATTTAATAAATAAACATAGGTATAGTAAATAGGCTATCATCTAGGAACGAGGTAAAGATAATTTTCAAAACATTTTTATAACGTTTGATTTTCAGACACTATGTGTCTCTGATATAATACATAAGTCTCTACAATAAATTAAATACAACTGCCTAGGTTTTGAAAGATAAATATATCATATTCTCAAGTATGAAGCAATAAACCCTAATCCTTCTTTTATGAGAATTAAAAACAAGATGTAAAAATCATTAAGGAAAAATTAAATAAACAGAGCTAAGAAATTACCAAGTATAAATAATGCTATTATCAAACTGTAGGGTATACTTGTTAATTAACCCTTTTTGGGCCAAAAACAGAGTAAAATATTACTCTTAAACACAGTAAAATGTCCCATAAAATTTGCACTGGAAATCCTTATAAATACAGGATAATAAATAAAATATTACATAAACAACTTGTTAAAAACAGAATCAAATAAGAAGGAATGGCTTACAACCTTTAGAACTAAAGGTCGAGGAATCAATTAAGAAAGAAAATGAGAGGATTCTGAGAGATCAAGAGGAGCTAAATCAGATATTAATAGAAAGATTTCATACTGAGAAAAAGGGTAAAAGAACTGAGTCTAAAGATATAGGTTATCAACATAAGTATAAAAAGACTGAACAAGTTAAAAATTAAAGTAGCTCATCTTCCGAAGTATATGGTGATTTATATAAACAAAACTATCATTATACTAGTGACAGTAGTGAAGATAACCACTATACTAGGAAAAGAGAATATAAACCCTATGAGGAAATCTCTAGGGAGTTCAAGAAGATCAAGCCGCCAACATTTAATGGAGAAACTGAGAAGGGGGAAGAAGCAGAATCCTAGCTATCTGGGATGAAGAAATACTTCCAAATTTATAACTATTCTAATCAATTGAAGGCCAGGATGGCTATTTATAATCTTACAGGAAAAACTGATATATGGTGGCGGGACTTAAAAATAATAAAAGGTATAAGAGAGAAAAACATAAATTGGAGCACATTCAAGAAATATTTCAAAAATAAATTTTTATCTGAACAGTGCTATGAGGAAAGGGCTAAGGAATTCTATGAGTTAAAACTAGGTACAATGAATATGAAAGAACTGAATAGTAAATTTCTAAGTCTACTCAGGTATGTGCCATATATTGTGGACGAGAAACCTAAGGTACAGTGGTTTCTTAGCTATTTACCTTATCATATAAAGGACAAGATTGAGTATGACAATCTGAAAACTCTAGAAGAAGCAATGAGAAAAGCGAATTTCTGTTATAAACAGAATCGTAAAATAGAGAATATGGCCAACTGGAAGGCCAAAAAGAATAATAAATTTGAACAAAAGAAGAAAGAGTTTGTACCTAATCAAAATTCTAAAAATAAGAAAACCAGAAATTTTCCTAGTAGGAATTTCCAAGGGAATAAAAGTAATTCACAGACCAATCAGAATAATCAAAGGAATAAAGAATCTGCTAACAACCACAGTTACTGTACAAATAAATTTGAATGAAAGGAACCCATAAAGTGTTGGGAATGCAATGGTCCGCATTATGCATAAGTCTACCCCAATCGAAAGAAGACTGTTAGCAACATACACACAATACAGGAGGAGATGACTGTTGGTGATCTAGCGAGGACAATGCCAAAGATCAATGCAGCGTCAGAAAACCAGCAAGCAGACTATCAAAGTTCCATGGTGGAAGTGGAAGGTAAGATAAATCAAATACCTATATCTATTTTAATTGATCTAGGAGCTAGTTTAAGCTATATTTCTCCTAATTTGGTAGAAAAGTGTAAGCTTCCAATTGAAAAGTTTGCAAGTTATTGGTTAGTTTAGTTAGCTACTGGTGCAAAGAGAAAGGTAATTAGCTTTGTAAAGAATTGTGCAGTAACTATGGATCAGTTTGAAACTTTTGTTAAGCTCAATGTACTAATTTTAGGTTCATATGATATATTGATTGGTATGGATTGGTTAGAGCAACATAGGGTGGTCTTGAATTTCTTTGATAAAACCTTTACTTGCATAAATAACGATGGAAAGTTAATAAGTGTAAAGGGAATCCCTAGGAAAACAACCGTAAGGAAGATCTCTGCTCTACAGCTTAAGAGAGCCGTTAGGAAAGGATGTAAGGCTTATGCAGTAATAGTAATCGATGAAGAAAACATGAACCACATAGATCAATTAAAATTGGAATATATACCGATTCTAAAGGAATATTCAAATGTATTTCTGGAAGAAATTTCAGGACTACCTCCGAAACGAGAATTAGATTTTATTAATTGAGCCGGTACCTTGTGCAGTGCCCAGCTCAAAATCCCCTTATCAAATGAATATACTTAAACTAAATGAACTTAAGTACCAGTTAAAATAAATTATTGATAATAATTACATTAGACCCAGTGTGTCTCCCTGGGGGGCACCTATCATCTTTGTTAAGAAGAAGGACAGAACTCTACGACTATGTATAGATTATCATCAATTAAATAAAATGACTATCAAGAAGAGATACCCATTGCCTCACATAGATGATCTGTTTGATCAACTACGTGGAGCCACGGTGTTTTCAAATATTGATTTACAGTTTAGATATCAGCAGGTCCGAATTAAAGATGAAGACATCTTTAAAACAACCTTTAGAACTTGAAATGGACATTACGAGTTTGTCGTTATGCCTTTCGAGCTTACTAACGCTCCAACTGTTTTTATGTGTCTAATGAAAAATGTAATGTACAAATATCTGGATAAATTTATGGTCGTATTTATTAACGACATCTTGATTTACTCAAAATATGAAGAAGAACATAAAGAACACTTAAAAATTGTCTTGCAAGAGCTACGAGAGCATCAAATTTTTGCGAAATTTAGTAAATGTGACTTCTTTAAAGATAAAATCCAGTATTTAGGTCATGTGGTGACTAAAGAAGGAATTTTGGTTGACCCCAAAAAGATAAAGGAAATCGAAGATTGGCCAGTCCCAAAAGACGTAACTGATGTCTGATCATTCATGGGGATTACCAGTTATTTCCGGAGGTTCATCGAAGGGTTTTCAAGAATTGCAAATCCTATAACCTCTTTGCAGAAAAAGGGGAATAAATTTGATTGGAATCAGAAGTGCAAAAACTATTTTAAAAAGTTAAAAACATTATTAACCACTGCACCAATTTTAATAATTGCTAACCCTAATAAAGATTTTATAGTATGTACTAACTCATGCAATGACACTTTAGGAGGAGTATTGACTCAGGAAGGACATGTCATTGCTTATGAGTCTAGGAAACTGAAGATTCATGAAAAAAATTATGTGACCTATGACTTAGAATTAGATGCTATCATACATGCCTTAAAGATGTGGCGTCATCATTTATGTGGAAGGAAGTTTATTTTAATGACGAATAATAAAGGATTGAAATACCTGTTAGATCAACCTAACTTGAATGCTAGGAGAGCTAGGTGGCTAGCTTTTCTAAGTGAATACATTTTGAAATTCAACACATCAAAGGAAAGGAGAATGAGGTTGCTGATGCATTAAGTAGAAATGCAAAGCTGAATTTTACAACAGCTATCAGCACTTATACAACAAACTTGAAAGAACAACTTGAAGCTGGAATAGAACAAGATGAAAATTAACAAAAATTACAAGCAAAAGTAAAAGAGAATTTAATAGAAAGTCTAAGTACAGGGTACATCTTGAATGAAAAAGATTATTACTGTATAAAGATAGATTATACGTACCTAATGTACCTAAGATTACACTATTAATTTTAAATGAAATTCATAAAACTCCTTATTCAGGGCATCCAGGTTATCAGAAAACTATAACCATGCTAAGAAAAGATTATTTCTGGCCAAACATGAAAAATGAACTGGCAAAATATATTTGTAGATGCTTTGAATGTCAGCAAGTAAAAACTAAACATCAGCATCCAGTTGGGATCCTTCAGCCATTTCCTATCCCTAGCTGGAAATGGGAGGTAATCGGCCTTGATTTTGTTACTGAATTACCTAAAAACTAGAACTTAAATGAATCAATAATGGTAGTGGTTGACAAATTGAGTAAAGCAACCCATTTTAAACCTGTAAAAACTACTTATAAAGCTGCAAATATTGCTGATATTTTCTTAAAACAAATTTTTCGGTTGCATGGAATACAAAGGTGATAATTTTAGACCGAGACTCGGTAATTTTTGGAGATATTTGTTTAAAGGATTAAATACTACGTTAAACTTTAGTACCTCTTTCGATCCTCAAACTAATGGACAGACTGAAAGAGGAAATCAGGTATTGGAGGATCTACTCAGAATGTACGTAAAGAAGCAGCCAGGTAAATAGGAATATTATTGACACCTCGTAGAATTTTCTTACAATAATCATTATCAAACTTCAGCTAAGGGATGTAGACTCAAGTATAAGCTCCGGCAACAATGGACTATAGTTTTCTTGCTCTTCAATTTCTCTGTCTCTTGGAGCACTTTGTGTTCTTCCCAAGCTTGCCTTTGCTTGTGAGCTTGCTATCGAGAGATGGAGGATTGAAGTGGTGGAGGCCTAGGTGGAGGACTCAGTTTCTCCGATTCGCAGGCGTGCAGACAAAGGTTGTCACCATTGTAATCTCTTATTTATATTAATAGAAATATATTTTCCTATCCAATAATGTGTATTTAAATGAGTATTGAATCCGTGGAAGCTTTTAAATGCTTATATGTTATTGATTATATATGCTAGAGTAGGTCTAACATGATTATATAGCATGCTTGTCTTGTTTGCTGAATGTTGAGAGAGAAAATTGTTAATACAAGCGAGAGTGGAAAAGCTCAATGGGGATCTACATCAACCGTTCGGAATAAGGTATGTTTCGATATCCTTTAGTGTTAGATGTTTGGTTTCTCTTGCATATAGGAAAGGATTGATTTCTACGGTTACCCTGTCTGTTGTGGTACCCCAAGCCATAGGAAGTTTTCTTTGTAACAATAGTCCTTTCTAAATTCTGTATGGAAGGAAATGCAATACTCCCATCTCTTGGAGTAATCCAGGGGATAGGTTAATATTAGGACCAGAATTATTGAAAGAAATGGAATTAATTGTAAAATAGGTATAAGGTAATTTGAAAATTGCACAAGATCGACAGAAAATTCAAGCAAAACTTAAACGAACTCCAAAGGAGTTCCAGGTAGGAAAACATGTTTTCATTAAGGTGAGAGCCAAAAAGAGTTCTCTGAGGTTGGGTAGCTTTGCCAATATAGAACCTCGATATTGTGGTCCTTTTGAAATACTGTCCAGGATCAGACAGGTAGCATATCAGTTAGCTCTACCATCGAATTTAAGAGTTCACAATGTTTTTCACATTTCTGTATTAAAAAAATATGTACATGATACTACTCATGTTATTACTTGGAATTATGTGCAGGTGGAACCCGAAGGATATTTTCTGGTGGAACCGGATTGTATCATCGAGTGGAGGGAGATCTCATTTTGGAACCGCACCATTGGTCAGGTGAAGGTGCAATGGAAGCACCTTGGTCCAGAGGAAGCCACTTGGGAATTGGAAAGTCATATGTGGGATGCATATCCAATTCTATTTCAAGGGAACTCTAAGGACAAAAAATAAATAACATCGATGATGATGTTATAATTTAAGGGGGTGTGTATGTCACATGCCCCAATTTGCAAAAAACAATTTAATGTTATTTGAGGAACATTGTGTTATATTTTATGCTAAGTTTGTAATTGATGACCAAGTGGGGTCAAGAATAATTAATGTAATTCCGAATATTTTATTTATAAATAAATAAATGATGAGACAACATCTTAGGGAAACTGTTAAAAGAGTGTTTATTGGTCAATTAGTGGAGGAGACTGGGTGGAGAGTACACTGACAAGTGGCATCATCCTCAAACTACTTCCAACTGTTGCAGGTGGCAACTTCCCTATATTTGTGGTCATGATTCCCCAAGAAAGTGGAATTGGAGCAGGTGGCTCATTAAATGAAAACTGACCCACTAGACCTAGGCATCTCTATAAAATTTCCCATTGAAGATAGCTGAGGCTGCTCATTCTGAGAGGTGATCATTCAAGGTGAATTAATTTACTCAAGAGAAATTCGATGGAGGGGATTACTGAAGTGAGTTTGAGGGGTTAACTGCTGAGGCTGAACTTATTGCATCTATTAGGCTGAAGTTCTTACTGCTATGAGTAGATTCAAATTATTGAGGTAATTGGACCAATCAGGTGAGATAAGGTCTTAAGGTCATATTCTCCACCCAGTACTCTGCCAAGAGGACCAGGAACATGCTCAGGGGTCTTGAGGAAGCGCTGTCGGAGCGTTCTCCAGGATTTGGTTAGGAGGAACAACCTCCTTAAGTTGTTGTCACCTTATCATTTACAGGTTCTATTTGTATTCATATTATTATATTTATTTACCCTCTTCAGTAAAATGTTTACTAGTTTTTAAATACATGCATGTTAGTATTTAATTAGGATTTATAAAGAAAGGAGTAACTGTGTAATGTTAGACTTGGTAATTTACAGATTATGTTAGAAATAGTAATAAATATGAAAAATGAGAAATAGATAGAATTAGAATTCCATACTGTATTTTTCCATGCTTGGCTCAGGTAGTAGTCTAGTACAACTGGGTGTTTAGGTAAATATGATGATTCTTTTCACTTGAATGAAAAATGTAACTACATTCTACTCTAGTTTGGTTATGATTTATTTTGTAAAGAAGTAGTAAATAATGTCTGCATTAAATGTATTTACTTCAGATAAGAACTAAAAGATAGGTATGTAAAAACATTTAGTAATCATATTACTTATAGAACTATTCTAATACTAGTATTATTTATAAAACAAAGAACTTACAGTTTAATAAATAAACATAGGTATAGTAAACAAGCTATCATCTAGGAACCAGGTAAAGATAATTTTCAAAACATTTTTATAACATTTGATTTTCAGACACTATGTGTCTCTGATCTAATATAGAAGTCTCTACAGTACTACCTAGGTTTTGAAAGATAAATATATCCTATTCTCAAGTATGCACCAATAAACCCTAATCCTTCTTTTATGAGAATTAAAAACAAGCTGTAAAAATCATTAAGGAAAAATTAAATAAACAGAGCTAAGAAATTACCAAGTATAAATAATGCTATTATCGAACTGTAGGGTATACTTATTAATTAAACCTTTTTGAGCCAAAAACAAAGTAAAATATTATTCTTAAACACAGTAAAATGTCCCATAAACTTTGCACTGGAAATCCTTATAAATACAGGATAATAAATAAAATATTACATAAACACCTTGTTAAAAACATAATCAAATAAAAAGGAATGGCTTACGGCCTTTAGAACTAAAGGTCGAGGCTCAGGCCTGTTAACAAAACTGAACTGTGCAATATATATATATCGAACATTAACCATAATTTACTGACAGGAGAAAATTCATGTTTTCCTTTACAATCCTGACTGATTCACAGTATTTCCTCACCTTCTGGAATGTATTATAAAAACTAAAATAAACTAGACAGAGGTCGACAGCCTTTATGAGTTTAGAGCTTAGCTCTATCATTTTAAAATGAAATAAATTACATTGTTCAGGCCGTAAGGCAGAAAACACAAAATAAAAACCAATTTCCATCACGGCTACAAGAGCCTTCTTCACCCCTGCACAAAGTACCCTCTAAGGGTTTCTAAACTTTTACAATAACAAAAAAGCTTTGAAACTTAAGCTAATAGATAACCGAGGCCGTGTCTTTTCAACTGCAAGAACCAACTTCCAACAACCACAACTGTATGCAGGAAGAAACCCTCGTTGAAACCGGGGTGTACCAATTTGTATGCTCTTGAAAAACTGAAGGGTGAGCTCACTTTCACCTATAGCGCTAGAACCAGGAGCAAGGACCTACAAGTTCCAAAACGAATCATTATAAATAGTTTATTTTCTTAAAAATTTGTAAAAACCCTTATAAGAAAACTAATCTAAAACCGAGTTAAGGGTAAGTCTTTACCTGTTGTAATTTGGAGTTGAAGCTGAGGAGAGATGGCCACACCAGGTCGTATTGGCACCGTGCCGAAATGAAAGAAGATGTGAAGTCACCTTTGCGAAGGAAACAACAAGAAAAATTGACTCAACCAAACAAAGGCCGAAGCTATGATTGTTTAGTTGCAGGTTAAAGACAAGCACAGCCTTCAAGCCATAAAGAAAAGCCACTATCCACTCTTACTATAACTACTTCCACTAGTAAAAGACCAAAACCTTTAATGAACTCTCTCAACAGTCAAAGCGTAGAAGATGGAGGTGAAATGCCAAATTTTGAAGGTGGTTACAGGTCTTCCATGGCCGCGAGCTCTCAGCTCGGCCAACAAGAAGTAGAAATCCTCAGTCTGCAATGCAAATGAATAGGGTTTTGAAGTTTTAAGTCAACCCTTGAGTGGATGTAATCATTCCACATGTCCTTCCAAATATTTCTTCAAGTGTGGGTTGAGTTCCATAGTCAGGGTTGCAACAATAAGATTTTTCCAATCAACCTTTAATCATTTAAACCGTACTTTGTGTTATGATTTCCAATGTTATATATTATGCAATGGAGATTAGCAAAGCATAGGTTTTAAACCATAACTTATGATACGAAGTACTATAGACTATTCCAAGTTTTAATTTATTTCCTTTCAATTCATTTTCTAAGACATTGTATAAAGATAATGTAAAGACCACTAATCAGTTTGCATAAAGTCTTAGTGTAACCAGGAATATTTCACCTTCTGCAGACAAAAGCTGTTCATCTGGTCTGAATGGTTCAGATCCAGAACAAAAGAGTGAATGAAAAAGTATGAAGACCTTCCCTGGAGGTCGTAGACACCTGGATTGCTGCTTCAATAGTGAACCTATGTACCTGCAAACAGATCAAACATGCAAACACATCAAAGCTACCAAAAAATCATCTACTTATCCATGTTAGTGATTGAGGAATATAACAACATGTACATGCGAAATCAAAACAACAGTAATGTGGGATGGAAATCAACTTTGCATTAAAGATGTATGGAGAAGTTTACAACCAATGAATCCTTAGTGTCAACAAGCATCTCCATGAGACAAACACTTCATCCCCATAAGCTCCAACTTTGCTCTCTATGCTCTCCAATGGCTTGGGCCAAGTGGTCAATCCAACAGCATAACAATACCTCTATAGTTCTCCCCCTCAACCATGGACATGAGCTTGTATTTATAAGTCTCAATGGATAGGAATGGTTGAGAGATTTGTGGATGAGGTGGCCTCTAAGATCCTATGATGTGGGATCTCGAGCTCAACTGACCCACAATGATAGGGATAAGGGAGGACACGAGGCTCATGATTTAAAAGCCTTGAGAAACTTCTCGTTTTCCCATTTTACCCATGGTACCGCTTTTCTTCTCTTATGATAGAGCAGTTTAGATGAGAAACGCTTATGGACCAAGGTCCACAGGTGGTGGCACCACTTATGGTAAATAGGAAGCAGGTGGTGCGAGCAAGGTACCGCTCATGGTTCATAGGGAAAGCGCGGTGCTGAGTATTTTCATTTAGAATTGACAAACAACATGGGGTTTCCACTCCAAGTGCTGGGATTAAGGGAAAACGTGTAAGTCAAAGGTCTTATCACATGGTGGTGATAGGATTTGGGTATAACAGAATGCCCGCCAAAGCATGAGTCTTATAGGGATACGATAAACGAGAGCTTTGAGAGAACAAGTTGTCGCTTTGAGGTGAAAATTTCAGCTCGATCGGAGCACGTTGTCAAGTAGGCATCTGTAGTACATCAATATTTTTGACTCATAGGCACAAGTAACCAACTCATGGCTACAGACCAATACAAGGAAGATCCATGGGAGGAATAAACAAGCATGGCTACTAGAATACAGCATAGATCCATGTGATAGAGGACTCAAACTTCGACATAGCTACCAGACATACAACGTAGATCTATGTCATACAGACACAAATTTGAGCATAGCCATGACCATACAAATGTGTATCCATGCTAGATATACAAAACTCCATCGCAACCTGGGGAAAATAAATGAGTGCTTAAACAAATACCTAGGGTCTTCGTCTTGTCTTCGATAAAGTATGATTCTATCCATGTGATTATAATGATTTGAAGTCAAACATGGTAGAAACCACTTGATTACGGGCCAATGATGTGAACCGTTAACAAGTGTGAGGGAGATCGACATTGATGTCAATGATTCCCAAGGTACCCTAGTACAATCTACTGAGTGTGAATAGATGTCCTGATGTCGAACACCTAGTCGATTCTATCGATCAAAGGTCAATGATGTGAACCTATGTCGAGAGTGAGAGAATATGTCATTAAGGCATACAAATCTCAAGGTACTGAGTTTTTGTTTCTAAGACTAGTTCCCGGATGATGAGCTGATGTCGACGGGAATAGTCTCGTCGAAGGAGGGCCATGATGAGTCCCACATCGATGACACGAAACTCTGAACATAGTTCTGGAATGATGTGAATGTAGTAACCATAATACTGACTCAAAAGTATTGAAACAGAGACTCTTTTGACTGCAGAGGTAAACTCCTTCAACTTCCCTTTGAACATCGGGAGGCACGACAAAAGTCTTAGCAGCATGACTGAACGAGACAAACTCACAATGCGACAGTGGACAATGCATTCTTTTGAAAGACTCAAAGGAGTGACATGACTCATGAAACTGGATCATCACGAAGATTAGCTGAATACCCAATTGACTGAAATGATATGTAATTAAGTGCCATGTTCAAAGGTAACGACAAACTACTGCCATTTACTTGCAAAATGATTCCCTTCCCATTTTCCCCATCATGATTGATGAGTGCCTCTTTTCAGTTTTACGAGTTCAAAGAGGGTAACAAACACTTGGTATAGCTCATTCAAAGACAAGTCCAAAGTCATATGTTTTAAGAACCTGAGAGAGGAGGGGTTCGTTCCCAAAAACAGGTCTCTCAATGTTTAATTTAACGAGTCCAATGAAAGAAAACTTGGTATCATTCATGTTTAGAGAGTCTGAACGGCTACGAAAGAAGAATCCAAAGGGTCCTTTTTCGTATGATTTATTCCCTAAGGCTCGAAAAAGTATAAAATCATACCTTAGAGAACTCTTCTAGTCATGGTTGGCTGGAGTGTTCCTTTTTCGTAAATAGTCTATCTGAACCGAAAAAGAGATAACCTACCGTCAGAGAGACGAATATTCAAATGCTTTAACAAGTGTGAAGAAGAAAAGATCGCTCGACAATCTTTTCATATTTAAGGAGCCCGAAAATAGTTTTAAGAAGAATCCATTAGGTCTCTTTTCACTATGAGAGATTTTACGAGCCTGAAAAGAATCAGAAACGGACTCGAACCTTTGATACTGAGTTTCGAGAGCTTGATCAAGTGTCGTAGTAAACACTTAATGACTTTTTCTGTTTTATGGTAGTACAAAAAAGTAAAAAACAAACTCCCAAGACTTTACTGCTACCATTCTCCTATCCCGCAACGACTCAAAACAAGTGTTAAATGCACCAATAACTGACATTAAGGGATTACGACTGATAAATTTTGAGTAATAAGTGATTTTAAATCAAAACTATAGCATGCCAAACCCAAAAATGTGTATAAAAGTCACGTAAATAGTGAAAAACAACATCATTTTACTATTTACCCATAGTGGAGAGCATTTGGAGCACTTTCCTAGTCAGATCTTCAGTTGTTGATATCGGGAGTTTTCACCATCGGATTCGAGTGCCATTAGTTCCAGGTAATAGTTCAAACCCTACTCTTCCTTTTCATAGTCTCAATTTTTATTTTGGATGGTGTTTTGGGATTCTATGGCAAGCCCTAAAATCCTGGGAGCAGGCACCGCACTTATCCCTTGCGGGATAAATAGTACCTCGCTGGAACTGCGCCGAAAACAAAGCACAAAGGAGGTGCCACCTTCTGTCTTCAATGAAGCACAGGCGGTGCTGACCGTGAAGATGTAAAATTGTTAACACAAGCAAAACTAGATCATTTCTTTTGATTTAAATGATTACTAATGATTCTAATGGGTCTTGTGATTGTTTTGGGCAGGATCTTGCTGATAAAAAATGGTGATATGGAAGGAAAGACAACATGATAACGACGGTGATTTTGCTGAAAGGAATGCAGGTTGCATAGCTGCATTACAAGACTGTGGACTCCTAAAATTCTTCCAGACTCCCAGTATGATATCACATGAGCAGTTGCTTGAGCATATACTCCGGATGTGGAATCCGGAGCAAAAACACTTTGAGGTTGGGGCTCATATTTTGACAGTTGAGGTAGAGGATATCTACTTCTCTACTTGACTTTCGAGATGGGGTGCCCCCATCTCGCTGATAGGTTCCCGAGGAGGGGATATTACCACACAAGAGTTGATAGACCATCACTATATCCTAGGGACGAGGACATTGGGGAAGAAAATCCCCATAAAGGTAGTGGTGGATGGACCTCTATGGACTGTCTTTTTTACAATGCAGAGAGTATTGGGAAGCCAGGAAGTGCACCAGGATTCTAGGGCACACATGATCTATGCCATAGAGGCCATGGCACCTACAGTATTCAGCTGGGCGGTAGCCCTGATTCTGATATTCAAGGATCAGCTGACTAAGTGTCGACAGGGGGAACTGAAGAAATTTTATTTTGGTTCCATTCTAGCCTACTTATTCTTTGAGTGGGTACCACAGATGAGACACAAGGTGGTCCTTACAAAGATGAGAGCGCGGGACCCTCGCATGCAGAGGTGGGTCCGGATTATGGCCCGTACTGGAGAGGGCAGGGGGAAGGTGAAGTTTGGTGACCCATTCTTCAGATGGTTGAGAGATCAAATCCTCATGGTGGAGGATTATGCTTATGCGGGTACAGAATTCAGTGAAGACCCTAACTTACCACTCCCACCTGGTGGACAGTGGGGTGAAATCAGTAAGAAGCAAGAAACCCTAAATGGAAAAAGTGTTTTTATGTTTTTTAATGTTTTATATTTTTTATGTTAAGTGACGAGACCTGAATATTTTCATGCAAACATTGGAGCAGCATGACCTGGGGGATCTTCCCCATTGGATAGATGAGTTGGAGTTTGCTTCGTACTGCAAGGCGATGATGTGACCGGGGAGTAAGAGGAAAACCTGGAGAGGTTGACCCTAGACATCCTTGACGCTTCCATAGATGACCTCCCTCTGAGGTATCAGAGACCTACAGCAGGAGTACTGGGTTGATTTAGTAGACTGCTACGTAGAGTATCCCGGGCAGTGATGTGCTACCACGAGCATCACTAGACGATGTATGCATGATGTATCTACTGAAAGCTGATAGCTTCAGGATTTTGTATGGTGATTTTTACCTGAAATCCTATGTGCTTCAGATGAGGTCTCGTGACCTATTTTTGTAAACATGTTCATATATATATATACAGACTTTTATTTATTGTTTATATGTCTCAAATGGTGGATGTGTTTTACATGAGTTTTATGTGTTTTTAATTGTTTATTTACAACGGACCATGTTTGATTTTAACGTCATGAATGGGAAATATGCAAATCTATGATGTAATTAGCTAATGAGTCAGCAACTACATTATGTTCCCTAGGGATATGCCTATAGGTGATGGTTTCAAATGACCTTTCTAACAAGCGTACCCTCTGGAAGAGGCAGAGAAGCACAGGATTTCTAATGGTATAAACATGGTTTAGATGACAAACCATGAGTTGTGAGTCCATCAAGACTACCAAATTGTGAACATATTTGGAGGAAACTTCAGTCAGAAGACCTATGACTGCTTGATACTCAGCAATGTTGTTAGTAGCGGGACCAATACAAACCGCTCCTGAACTGACCAAATATTCAGCTGGGGAATAGAGGACCTAGGCAGCTGAGGCAAGATTCAAGGTGTGGTGGCAAGCACCATCAGCGAAGCTATAGAAAGCCATCTACATGACCAAATCATGGTATAAACAGATGTGGACACTAAACTCAAAACCATATTGAAAATACTAAAAGCACACTGAAAGTTAAGCAATATACATATATACAAGATACTATCCAAGAAAGAGCTAGGAATAGTACCTCTTCAAGTACAACCCATTGCGAGGTTTCCCTAAAGGGATTCCATCGTAGTCAACGAGCTCGTAGGCCCCTTTCTTTAAAACTTTAGAAATTATGAAAGGACCATACCACATGGACTCGAACTTTCCTTTCCCTAGTTTGTCATATCTCTGGTCGTAAGTCAAAACTAGGTCACCCTCATTAAAGGCACGAGGTTGGATGGATTTATCATACTGCGCCTTGACGCATTTTTTATGTGCCTCATTAGCCAAGGCAGCATCTCTCCGAGTTTCGTCAAGGTTATTCAAGTACAAAAATCTTTCTTCCTCTACGAAAGTGTCAGGGAGAAGTTCGACAGCAAGTTTTAAGGATGGAATTTGACATTGAACCGGTAAGACAGCTCCGAGTCCATAGATGAGTTGGAAAGGTGTGAACCCAGTAGCTATTTTCACTGAAGTCCTATAGGCCCAAAGAGCAAAGAAAAGGATGTAGTTCCAGTTGGATTTATGATCTCCAACCATCCGACGAAGCATAGTTTTCAAAACTTTGTTAATGGCCTCTACTTGACCATTAGCTTGTGGATAATATGGCATAGAGTTTTCATGGTGAAAACCTAGCTTGGAACTTAGTTCCTCCATCATTTGATTACATAAATGTGATCCATGATCAGTAATAATGGGCTATGGGACTCCAAATCTAGCTATGATATGATTGAACAGGAAGAGAGCGGCAGTCTTACCATCTTCCGCATATGTAGGCATGGCCTCAGCCCATTTTGTAAAATAGTCAACAACTACAATGATGTAACCATGCCCCCCAGCTGAGGTAGGCTTACAATGCATATAATAAATCCCCCATTCAGAAAATGGGCCAATGGAAATGACGGGGGTGTAGCGAAGTGCGATGTGAGCGCTTTTCGGGATAAAAATGTTGACAAGGTGGGAATTTCTTAACAGCCTCATGACAGTCCTTAAAGACTGAAGGCCAGAAATAGCCAGCACGAAGGATTTTTTGGGCTGTAGCCATCCCAGATAAATGACCGCCACATGCTCCAGAGTGGCAATCATTCAACACATGTTCAGCTTCCTCATGGGTGAGGCATCACCGAAGAATAGAATCAATCCCACGTCTATACAAGGTATCATTCAGGATGAGGTAGTATTTCGCATGGTGACAAATACGATGGTGATCATCATGGGATAGATTTGGCTGAAATCTTTATTTTTGGAGATAAATCAGCAAATCTCCATAGCATGGGTCAGTAGTGTTTATCAGGAACATAAATTCATCGGGAAATTAATCACTGGGTTAGATTCCATCGAAGCACAGGGAATATCACACATGAGCTCAACAAAGACCAAGGATTTCTTTGATGTGGCTTTGG
Organism: Pseudotsuga menziesii; assembly: GCA_001517045.1. NCBI lineage: Eukaryota > Viridiplantae > Streptophyta > Pinopsida > Pinales > Pinaceae > Pseudotsuga > Pseudotsuga menziesii. Next base: position 592,566 of record LPNX010466203.1, on the reverse strand, counting down.
CAAATTCTAGATCAAACTCCTGTAGTATGACTATCCATTGGGAGTACTTTCCCCCGAGCACCTGACAAGTCAGGATGTAATACATAGGGTTCTGGTCTACCAAGACAATGGTTGTGCAGAGCAAGATGTAGTGAAGAAATTTTTGTACAGCAATGACCATGGCCAATGCTAACTTCTCCATGCCTGAATATCAGGTTTCAAAATCCATAAGATTCTTACTAGCATAGTAAATCACGTGCTCCTGACCGTTGGGATTTTCCTACACCAAAACCATAGCGATGGTAGTAGTGGAGGCAACAATATACAAGCGAAAGTCCTTTGAATAATCTGGGGGGTGTATCATGGGTGAATGAGTTAGAGCATGTTTGAGATTATCAAACGCACGTTGGGCTTGGTCATCCCAGAAGAACGGAGTGTCCTTCTTGAGGAGATGCATATAACCAGGTGTTTTCTATGCAAAATTACACACAAAAGGATGGAGAAAGTTTGCCTTCCCTTGCAAACTTTGGAGTTCGAGAAGATTGGTTGGGGCTGGTAGAGCTAAAATGGCAGCAATTTTCAAAGGGTCTATCCGGATGCCATCCTTAGAGACCACAAAACCTAATAGACATCTCGTCTCAACACAAAAAACACATTTATGTGGGTTGAGCCATATATTATAATGACAACATCTCGGGAAAATATCTCTAAGATGACCAGGATGGTCCTCCCGTCATTGTGAATGAGCAGGGAGGTCGTCAAGGTACGGTTCAACAATATGTTTAATATTGTGAAACGCATAGGACATCGCACGCTGAAAAGTGGCTCCAGCATTTTTCAAGCCAAAAGGTAACTTCCTATATGCAAAGGTTCCCCATGGGAAAATTAATGTCATCTTGTGCTGATTGGTGGATAATATCTCAATCTGATTATAGCCAGAAAATCCATCCATAAATGGAGCAAAACCATGAGTTGTGAGTCCATCAAGACTACCAAATTATGAACATATTTGGAGGAAAATTCAGTCAGAAGACCTATGACTGCTTGATACTCAGCGATGTTGTTAGTAGCGGGACCAATACAAACCACTCCTGAACTGACCAAATCTTCAGCTGGGGAATAGAGGACCTAGGCAGCTGAGGCAAGATTTAAGGTGTGGTGGCAAGCACCATCAGCGAAGCTATAGAAAGCCATCTACATGACCAAAGCATGGTATAAACAGATGTGGACACTAAACTCAAAACCATATTGAAAATACTAAAAGCACACTGAAAGTCAAGCAATATACATATATACAAGATACTATCCAAGAAAGAGCTAGGAATAGTACCTCTTCAACTACAACCCATTGCGACGTTTACCTAAAGGGATTCCATCGTAGTCAACGAGCTCATAGGCCCCTTTCTTTAAAACTTTAGAAATGACGAAAGGACCATACCACATGGACTCGAACTTTCCTTTCCCTAGTTTGTCATATCTCTGGTCGTAAGTCAAAACTAGGTCACCCTCATTAAAGGCACGAGGTTGGATGGATTTATCATACTGCGCCTTGATGCGTTTTTTATGTGCCTCATTAGCCAAGGCAGCATCTCTCCGAGTTTCGTCAAGGTTATTCAAGTACAAAAATATTTCTTCCTCTACGAAAGTGTCAGGGAGAAGTTCGACAGCAAGTTTTAAGGATGGAATATGACATTGAACCGGTAAGACAGCTTCGAGTCCATAGATGAGTTGGAAAGGTGTGAACCCAGTAGCTATTTTCACTGAAGTCCTATAATCCCAAAGAGCAAAGAAAAGGATGTAGTTCCAATTGGATTTATGATCTCCAACCATCCGACGAAGCATAGTTTTCAAAACTTTGTTAATGGCCTCTACTTGACCATTAGCTTGTGGATAATATGGCATAGAGTTTTCATGGTGAAAACCTAGCTTGGAACTTAGTTCCTCCATCATTTGATTACATAAATGTGATCCATGATCAGTAACAATGGGCTATGGGACTCCAAATCTAGCTATGATATGATTGAACAGGAAGAGAGCGACAGTCTTACCATCTTCTGCATATGTAGGCATGGCCTCAGCCCATTTTGTAAAATAGTCAACAACTACAATGATGTAACCATGCCCCCCAGCTGAGGTAGGATTACAATGCATATAATAAATCTCCCATTCGAAAAATGGGCAAATGGAAATGACGTGGGTGTAGCGAAGTGGGATGTGAGCGCTTTTCGGGATAAAAATGTTGACAAGGTGGGCATTTCTTAACAGCCTCATGACAGTCCTTAAAGACTGAAGGCCAGAAATAGCCAGCACGAAGGATTTTTTGGGCTGTAGCCATCACAGATAAATGACCCCCACATGCTCCAGAGTGGCAATCATTCAACACATGTTCAGCTTCCTCATGGGTGAGGCATCACCGAAGAATAGAATCAATCCCACGTCTATACAAGGTATCATTCAGGATGAGGTAGTATTTCGCATGGTGACAAATATGATGGTGATCATCATGGGATAGATTTGGCTGAAATATTTCTTTTTGGAGATAAATCAGCATATCTCCATAGCATGGGTCAGTAGTGTTTATCAGGAACATAAATTCATCGGGAAATTAATCACTGGGTTAGATTCCATCGAAGCACAGGGAATATCACACATGAAATCAACAAACACCAAGTATTTCTTTGATGTGGCTTTGGTAAATTCTAGATCAAAATCCTGTAGTATGACTATCCATTGGGAGTACTTGCCCCCGAGCACCTGAGGAGTCAGGATGTAATACATAGAGTTCTGGTCTACCAAGACAATGGTTGTGCAGAGCAAGATGTAGTGAATAAAGTTTTGTACAGCAATGACCGTGGCCAATGCTAACTTCTCCATGCCTGAATATCAGGTTTCAAAATCCATAAGATTCTTACTAGCATAGTAAATCACGTGCTCCTGACCGTTGGTATTTTCCTACACCAAAACCATAGCGATGGTAGTAGTGGAGGCAACAATATACAAGAGAAAGTCCTTTGAATAATCTGGGGGGTGTATCATGGGTGAATGAGTTAGATCATGTTTGAGATTATCAAACACACGTTGGGCTTGGTCATCCCAGAAGAACGGAGTGTCCTTCTTGAGGAGATGCATATAACCAGGTGTTTTCTATGCAAAATTACACACAAAACGATGGAGAAAGTTTGCCTTCCCTTGCAAACTTTGGAGTTCGAGAAGATTGGTTGGGGCTGGTAGAGCTAAAATGGAGGCAATTTTCAAAGGGTCTATCCGGATGCCATCCTTAGAGACCACAAAATCTAACAGACATCCCGTCTCAACGCAAAAAACACATTTATGTGGGTTGAGCCATATATTATAATGACGACATCTCGGGAAAATATCTCTAAGATGACCAGGATGGTCCTCCCGTCGTTGTGAATGAGCAGGGAGGTCATCAAGGTACAGTTCAACAATATGTTTAATATTGTGAAACGCATAGGACATCGCACGCTGAAAAGTGGCTCCATCATTTTTCAAGCCAAAAGGTAACTTCCTATATGCAAAGGTTCGCCATGGGCAAATGAATGTCATCTTGTGCTGATTGGTGGGTAATATTTCAATCTGATTATAGCCAGAAAATCCATCCATAAATGGAGCAAAACCATGAGTTGTGAGTCCATCAAGACTACCAAATTGTGAACATCTTTGGAGGAAGCTTCAGTCAGAAGACCTATGACTGCTTGATACTCAGCGATGTTGTTAGTAGCGGGACCAATACAAACCGCTCCTGAACTGAACAAATCTTCAGCTGGGGAATAGAGGACCTAGGCAGCTGAGGCAAGATTCAAGGTGTGGTGGCAAGCACCATCAACGAAGCTATAGAAAGCCATCTGCATGACCAAAGCATGGTATAAACAGATGTGGACACTAAACTCAAAACCATATTGAAAATACTAAAAGCACACTGAAAGTCAAGCAATATACATATATACAAGATACTATCCAAGAAAGAGCTAGGAATAGTACCTCTTCAAGTACAACCCATTGCGAGGTTTCCCTAAAGGGATTCCATCGTAGTCAACGAGCTCGTAGGCCCCTTTCTTTAAAACTTTAGAAACGGCGAAAGGACCATACCACATGGACTCGAACTTTCCTTTCCCTAGTTTGTCATATCTCTGGTCGTAAGTCAAAACTAGGTCACCGTCATTAAAGGCACGAGTTTGGACGGATTTATCATACTGCGCCTTGACGCTTTTTTTATGTGCCTCATTAGCCAAGGCAGCATCTCTCCGAGTTTCGTCAAGGTTATTCAAGTACAAAAATATTTCTTCCTCTATGAAAGTTTCAGGGAGAAGTTCGACAGCAAGTTTTAAGGATGGAATCTGACATTGAACCGGTAAGACAGCTTCGAGTCCATAGATGAGCTGGAAAGGTGTGAACCCAGTAGCTATTTTCACTGAAGTCCTATAAGCCCAAAGAGCAAAGAAAAGGATGTAGTTCCAGTTGGATTTATGATCTCTAACCATCCGACGAAGCATAGTTTTCAAAACTTTGTTAATGGCCTCTACTTGACGATTAGCTTGTGGATAATATGGCATAGAGTTTTCATGGTGAAAACCTAGCTTGGAACTTAGTTCCTCCATCATTTGATTACATAAATGTGATCCATGATCAGTAACAATGGGCTATGGTACTCCAAATCTAGCTATGATATGATTGAACAGGAAGAGAGCGGCAGTCTTACCATCTTTCGCATATGTAGGCATGGCCTCAGCCCATTTTGTAAAATAGTCAACAACTAAAATGATGTAACCATGCCCCCCAGCTGAGGTAGGATTACAATGCATATAATAAATCCCCCATTCAGAAAATGGGCCAATGGAAATGACGGGGGTGTAGCGAAGTGGGATGTGAGTGCTTTTCGGGATAAAAATGTTGACAAGGTGGGCATTTCTTAACAGCCTCATGACAGTCCTTAAAGACTGAAGGCCAGAAATAGCCAGCACGAAGGATTTTTTGGGCTATAGCCATCCTAGATAAATGACCGCTACATGCTCCAGAGTGGCAATCATTCAACACATGTTCAGCTTCCTCATGGGTGATGCATCACCGAAGAATAGAATCAATCCCACGTCTATACAAGGTATCATTCAGGATGAGGTAGTATTTCACATGGTGACAAATACGATGGTGATCATCATGGGATAGATTTGGCTGAAATCTTTATTTTTGGAGATAAATCAGCATATCTCCATAGCATGGGTCAGTAGTGTTTATCAGGAACATAAATTCATCGGGAAATTAATCACTGGGTTAGATTCCAGTGAAGCACAGGGAATATCACACATGAGCTCAACAAAGACCAAGGATTTCTTTGATGTGGATTTGGCAAATTCTAGATCAAACTCCTGTAGTATGACTATCCATTGGGAGTACTTGCCCCCGAGCACCCGACGAGTCAGGATGTAATACATAGGGTTCTGGTCTACCAAGACAATGGTTGTGCAGAGCAAGATGTAGTGAATAAATTTTTGTACAGCAATGACCGTGGCCAATGCTAACTTCTCCATGCCTGAATATCAGGTTTCAGAATCCATAAGATTCTTACTAGCATAGTAAATCACGTGCTCCTGAACGTTGGGATTTTCCTACACCAAAACCATAGCGATGGTAGTAGTGGAGGCAACAATATACAAGCGAAAGTCCTTTGAATAATCTGGGGGGTGTATCATGGGTGAATGAGTTAGAGCATGTTTGAGATTATCAAACGCACATTGGGCTTGGTCATCCCAGAAGAACGGAGTGTCCTTCTTGAGGAGATGCATATAACCAAGTGTTTTCTATGCAAAATTACACGTAAAACGATGGAGAAAGTTTGCCTTCCCTTGCAAACTTTGGAGTTCGAGAAGATTGGTTGGGGCTGGTAGAGCTAAAATGGCGGAAATTTTCAAAGGGTCTATCCGGATGCCATCCTTAGAGACCACAAAACCTAACAGACATCTCGTCTCCACGCAAAAAACACATTTATGTGGGTTGAGCCATATATTATAATGACAACATCTCGCGAAAATATCTCTAAGATGACCAGGTTGGTCCTCCCGTCATTGTGAATGAGCAGGGAGGTCGTCAAGGTACAGTTCAACAATATGTTTAATATTGTGAAACGCATAGGACATCTCACGCTGAAAAGTGGCTCCAGCATTTTTCAATCCAAAAGGTAACTTCCTATATGCAAAGGTTCCCCATGGGAAAATGAATGTCATCTTGTGCTGATTGGTGGATAATATCTCAATCTGATTATAGCCAGAAAAGCCATCCATAAATGGAGCAAAACCATGAGTTGTGAGTCCATCAAGACTACCAAATTGTGAACATATTTGGAGGAAAATTCAGTCAGAAGACCTATGACTGCTTGATACTCAGCGATGTTGTTAGTAGCGGGACCAATACAAACCACTCCTGAACTGACCAAATGTTCAGCTGGGGAATAGAGGACCTAGGCAGCTGAGGCAAGATTCAAGGTGTGGTGGCAAGCACCATCAGTGAAGCTATAGAAAGCCATCTGCATGACCAAAGCATGGTATAAACAGATGTGGACACTAAACTCAAAACCATATTGAAAATACTAAAAGCACACTGAAAGTCAAGCAATATACATATATACAAGATACTATCCAAGAAAGAGCTAGGAATAGTACCTCTTCAAGTACAACCCATTGTGAGGTTTCCCTAAAGGGATTCCATCGTAGTCAACAAGCTCATAGGCCCCTTTCTTTAAAACCTTAGAAATGAGGAAAGGACCATACCACATGGACTCGAACTTTCCTTTCCCTAGTTTTTCATATCTCTGGTCGTAAGTCAAAACCAGGTCACCCTCATTAAAGGCACGAGGTTGGATGGATTTATCATATTGCGCCTTGACGCATTTTTTATGTGCCTCATTAGCCAAGGCAGCATCTCTCTGAGTTTCGTCAAGGTTATTCAAGTACAAAAATCTTTCTTCCTGTACGAAAGTGTCAGGGAGAAGTTCGACAGCAAGTTTTAAGGATGGAATCTGACATTGAACCGGTAAGACAGCTTCGAGTCCATATATGAGCTAGAAAGGTGTGAACCGAGTAGCTATTTTCACTGAACTCCTATAAGCCCAAATAGTAAAGAAAAGGATGTAGTTCCAGTTGGATTTATGATCTCCAACCATCCGACGAAGCATAGTTTTCAAAACTTTGTTAATGGCCTCTACTTGACCATTAGCTTGTGGATAATATGGCATAGAGTTTTCATGGTGAAAACCTAGCTTGGAACTTAGTTCCTCCATCATTTTATTACATAAATGTGATCCATGATCAGTAACAATGGGCTATGGGACTCCAAATCTAGCTATGATATGATTGAGCAGGAAGAGAGCGGCAGTCTTACCATCTTCCGCATATGTAGGCATGGCCTCAGCCCATTTTGTAAAATAGTCAACAACTACAATGATGTAACCATGCCCCCCAGCCGAGGTAGGCTTACAATGCATATAATAAATCCCCCATTCAGAAAATGGGCCAATGGAAATGACGGGGGTGTAGCGAAGTGGGATGTGAGCTCTTTTCGGGATAAAAATGTTGACAAGGTGGGCATTTCTTAACAGCTTCATGACAGTCCTTAAAGACTGAAGGCCAGAAATAGCCAGCACGAAGGATTTTTTGGGCTGTAGCCATCCCAGATAAATGAACGCCACATGCTCCAGAGTGGCAATCATTCAACACATGTTCAGCTTCCTCATGGGTGAGGCATCACCGAAGAATAGAATCAATCCCACGCCTATACAAGGTATCATTCAGGATGAGGTAGTATTTCACATGGTGACAAATACGATGGTGATCATCATGGGATATATTTGGCTGAAATCTTTATTTTTGGAGATAAATCAACATATCTCCATAGCATGGGTCAGTAGTGTTTATCAGGAACATAAATTCATCAGGAAATTAATCACTGGGTTAGATTCCATCGAAGCACAGGGAATATCACACATGAGCTCAACAAAGACCAAGGATTTCTTTGATGTGGCTTTGGCAAATTCTAGATCAAACTCCTATAGTATGACTATCCATTGGGAGTACTTTCCCCCGAGCACCTGACGAGTTAGGATGTAATACATAGGGTTCTGGTCTACCAAGACAATGGTTGTGCGGAGCAAGATGTAGTGAAGAAATTTTTGTACATCAATGACCGTGGCCAATGCTAACTTCTCCATGCCTGAATATCAGGTTTCAAAATCCATAAGATTCTTACTAGCATAGTAAATCACATGCTCCTGACCGTTGGGATTTTCCTACACCAAAACCATAGCGATGGTAGTAGTGGAGGCAACAATATACAAGCGAAATTCCTTTGAATAATCTGGGGGGTGTATCATGGGTGAATGAGTTAGAGCATGTTTGAGATTATCAAATGCATGTTGGGCTTGGTCATCCCAGAAGAACGGAGTGTCCTTCTTGAGGAGATGCATATAACCAGGTGTTTTTTTATGCAAAATTACACACAAAACGATGGAGAAAGTTTTCCTTCCCTTGCAAACTTTGGAGTTCGAGAAGATTGGTTGGGGCCGGTAGAGCTAAAATGGCGGAAATTTTCAAAGGGTCTATTTGGATGCCATCCTTAGAGACCACAAAACCTAACAGACATCCCGTCTCAACGTAAAAAACACATTTATGTGCGTTGAGCCATATATTATAATGACGACATCTCGGGAAAATATCTCTAAGATGACCAGGATGGTCCTCCCGTCGTTGTGAATGAGCAGGGAGGTCGTCAAGGTACGGTTCAACATTATGTTTAATATTGTGAAACGCATAGGACATCGCATGCTGAAAAGTGGCTCCAGCATTTTTCAAGCCAAAAGGTAACTTCCTATATGCAAAGGTTCCCCATGGGCAAATGAATGTCATCTTGTGCTGATTGTTGTCGATAATCTGATCGATATGTGGAGTAGGAAAGTTGTCCTTGGGAAAAGCTTTATTCAAGTCTCCATAATCAATACTGACTCTAATGGTGCCCTGCTTTTTATTGAAAGGGACAACATTCAATACCCATTCCGTCAGGGGTATGGGATAAATAAACCCAGCTTTCAGAAGTTTTTCTATCTCAACTTTAATAGCTGTGGCCTTCTGTGGATGGACTTGCCTTAGTTTTTTCCTGACAGTTTTAGCCATGGGGTAGGTTTTAATTTCATGGACCACAATGGATGGATCTTTCCCTGGTATTTCTTCAAAGGACCAAGCAAAAATATCGTGGAATTCTTTGAAAAGTGCCTTGTATGCTTCAAATTCATCTTTCAAGCAGTTCTGCCCAACGTGAACATGCTCGATGGTACCAGGCTTGGCTGATATGTCAATCGGATTTGTCTGAGTAATGTTGCAAAGGTTTCCTTCATAATCTATGTCTTGCAACAATATAGGACTTTGAGTTGCTTTGACAATATCAGTGGAAAACAAGGATGAAAAATCATGGTTAACCGAACTGGTGTTGGGGAGGAACAGAAATCTATGATGGTGATCCTCCCAAATGGACTCATTCATATACATAATCTCGATAATGGACTCGTTGAAAGGAAAAGTCTCAGAGAGATAATCCAAAACAGGAAGAGATGGTTCTAACTAGTAAGGCAAGTGGTAAGGATCCGAAGCCACCAGATGAAGTTCATCAGTGTGATCATCGAAAATGGTTTGAATGATGTTGTACATTTCTTCATGTGGACTTAACTAGGTGGACTCAACAATTTTTTTTCCCTTGGGATCACAATAAAATGATGCAATCATATTCACTGTTGCAGTATTTGTGTTAGGAGGAGTGGACAAAAAAATCCCAATAAGGGATGAATCCTTCAACATGCCTACTCCAATCGACTGGTAAGGAGGAGGGGACTGGCCTAAAATAAGGATGTTATTATCTATAGAGGTCTTAACATCTGGCATACAAAAATCAAGCTAATCAATGGTAACAATTCTCCCTAGATGTGGAAATTGGACCGTTCGAAAAACTGTCAAAGCGACAGCAGTCATGGCGTAAAACCAATTTCTTCCTAGAAGGAGGTTGTAATCTAACAGGGCATCCACTACTTCTACTTGAATAGAAATAGTTTTTCCCCCAAGCTCAACTGCAAGGGCTGATATGAGACCGTGGGGCTGGAAACCTCATCCGTCAAAGGCCTTCAGAGTCGTAGGTGATGTTACAAGCTCGGGAGAGCCGATAGCTTTCCAACAAGACAGGGACAAAACCCAAATTGAAGCTCCTTCATCTAAGACAGTCCTAAAGACTTTCTTTCCAACTACTTTTGTGATGATTTCAAAAGCAAGTTTGTGAGGTAGTCTAGACTTATAGTTCTTGACATTGAAATGAATCAAATTAGAATTGTCCATGTCTAAAGCTCCTAACACAGTTAACAGGTTTTTGCGTTGTGTAGGACAACTTTGGAGCACTTCTAAGGTAGACATTGCACATGGTGCCTGAGCGAGATCTTCAACTACATTATAAAATTTAGCAGCTCGGGCATTAGGGTTAAAGACAGCCTTCCTGAGAGTACTCTTGGGTGGACGCAAAATCATATCGAGAGTAGGCTTCTTGATGGTTAGGGGTACAGTAGACGAGGATTTGGGAGAACCAGTAGAGGGAGCTTTCCCTAAAGAAGAATTGTCTTCTTTCTTTTCTACGGGTTTGTCATAATTTTGACTTCGAGTTTGCAGACTAATGGAATCTGAGGACATCATACGAATTTTCTCTGACGAACTAGAGTTTCCCTAATTAGACATGTGGTCTATCAGTTGTTGTTGAGAGGGAAGATGATCCGTGAGAACTGCGGGTGCGAGATTTGTTTTCAAAAATTGGGTGATTTCGTCTCGGTGAGGACACTCTTTTGTGAAATGGTCACCTTCGCATAGTAGACATGGATATTTTGCTTTTCTTTTCCCCTTATCGTTATAATTGTTGGTTGGTTTTGGGTTGTTGGTTTCCAGGTTTTTAATTTTTATTTTTACCTTTCTTTTTATTATTGCCAGAGGTTTGAATACTCTGAATAGAATTAACCTCGGTGGAAACCTTGGGAGTCGAAGGAGTAGGGGTGGCAATCTGGGGTTGCTTGGCAAGTTTCGTTGCTGACAAGGACTGGATTGAACTAACAATCCCATCAACAACGACTTCTGCTGGTGGCTTTGCAGGGTCAGTGCTTGGGCAAGGAGCTTGAGGAATCAAGTCATACAAAGTTCTGGACTATGAATAGACCAATTCCAGATACTGGGCTCAACTAATGGCTTGCTCTTCAGTAACGGCAATGCCCATAGCCACATCTTGGGCAATCGAAGGAAACAAATATTTGGTAAACCAATCAACTAATAACTGATCCAGAATATGAGCCTTAATAAGTCTTCTCCACCTTCTCCACTCATGGATATGATTGGATATGTGGTTGGATGTGTTATGTCATAGAGAAATTAAGAGATAAGTACCTGTTTCATAATGAATAGGAAGCTAAAAGTGTGTAAGAAATATGGTTGCCAACGAGCCAAAATCCACAAACGAGTGTTGCAGAAGTTGAATATACCATTTTGCGGCTGTACCAGTCAAAGTTCACTGAAAGAGTCTTCAATGAACTGAATCATCCATAAGGGAGTTTGAACAACACCACAGATGGAATGTCATGACATGGTTTTTCGGATCGTCTCCCTGCTTCCCATCGAACTTTGGAATGTCCAATGGTAACTTTACTGGAATGGGAGGCCACAAGGGGTTGTGCTGAATGCAGACATTAATAAACTTGGACAAATTAGGCAAGTCCAAAGTTTCCAGGAAAGGTAACTGATGGTTAGGTTGCACATATTGGTAATATTGATATGGCATATAGTTACCAGTAGGACCGCAAGTAGACTTATAGACAGGTTGTTGTGACGAAGAACTACCGAAAAATCCACCTGCAGGGGGTTGATTTCTGGTATCAAGACCGTTAGGACCACTAGGGCCTCAAGGAGGAGGACCAACAGGGCCTCCGAGATGAATAGGACCACCAGGACCACCAAGAGGTGGACCACCAGACCCTCCAGGGCCTCTAGGAGGTAAACCTACAAAGCCTCTGGAACCACTAGGAGGAGGGCCACCGGGCCCCCTACGACCATCGAGACCATTAGGACCATAAGGAGGAAAGCCACCAGGCCCTCCAGGACCATTAGGCCCCCCAGGGGGAGGACCTCCATAAGGTGGTCCTCCGGCACTTCCCGCAGTATGTATAGGTATCCCCCCCATAGCTAGCATGTAGGACTAGTTAGGTTACCCCCATGGCATGAAAGTATTACTAGGATATAGAATTCCAGCATAAGGCATTCCTGTAGGATTGGTTGGATAATTAATGTTTCCTGTAGGTATTTGATTTGTTGTATAACCATTACCCCAAGAGGTTTGATTGGTTACAGGTTGTGCCCCCAAGGGCTGACCTAAACTATATGGGGGATTAACAAAATTAGTGTGGGTGGGAGGGACATAAACTGTAGATTTCTCTATACTAGAGGTCTGTCCTTAACTAGATACAATTCTGGTGCCAGATAACGTAGGTCATGCCGGGGGTTTCCCCCCGATACTAGAAGGTAATGACGAAACAAGAATTGAAGGTTGAGCCCCAGCTGCGAAAGACCTGGGAAGATTGGGAATAGACATAATATGGGAGGTGGTGGGGTTGGTAGTTTGACCTGGGTTGTGTGGAGTTACTGTGCGATCTATAATTGGTTCATTGGGTCTCATAGAATCAGCAAGTGAGCGATATCCCATAGGAACAGCAATGGAACGTGATTCTAGTGTGCTGTAAGTAGGAATATTTCACCTTCTACGAACAGAAGTTGTTCCTCTGGTCTGAATGGTTAAGATCCAGAACAAATGAGTGAACGAAAAAGGATGAAGACCCTCCCTAGATGTCATAGACACCTGGAATGCTGCTTCGATAGTGAACCTGTGTACCTGCAACCAGATCAAACATGCAAACACATCAAAGATACCAAAACATAATCTATTTATCCATGTCAGTGATTAAGGAATCCAACAACATTTACATGCGAAATCAAAACAACAGTAATGTGGGACGGAAATCAGCTTTGCATTAAGATGAATGGAGAAGTTTACAACCAATTAAGCCTTAGTGTTGACATGCATCTCCATGAAACCAACAATTTCATCCCCATAAGCTCCAACTTTTCCCTCTATGCGCTCAAATGGCTTGGGCCAAGTGGTCAATCCAATAGCATAACAATACCTCTAAAGTTCTCCCCCTCAACCATGGACATGAGCTTGTATTTATAAGGCTCAATGGATAGGAATGGTTGAGAGATTTGTGGGTGAGGTGGCCTCTAAGATCCTATGATGGGGGATCTCGAGCTTAACTGACCCACTATGATAGTGATAAGGGAGGACACGAGGATCATGATCTAGAAACCTCGAGAAACTTCTCTTTTTCCCATTTTACCCAGGGTACTACTTTTCTCCTCTTATGACATAGCAGTTTAGGTTAGAACCGCTTATGGGCCAAAGGCCATAGGCGGTGGCACCACTTATGGAAAAAAATATACACGCGATGCGAACAAGGTACCACTCATGGTTAATGGGGAAAGCACGACGTTGAGTATTTTTATGTAATATTGACAAACAACATGGGTTTCCACTCCAGATGCTGGGATTAAGGGAAAATATGTAAGTCAAGGTTCTTATCACATGGTGGTGATAGGATTTGGGTATAACAGGATGCCCTCCAAAGCATGAGTCTTAGAGGGATACGATAAACGAGAGCTTTGAGAGAACAAGTTGTCACTTCGAAGTGAAAATGCCAGCTCGATCGGAGCATGTCATCCAGTAGGCATCTGTAGTACATCAATATTTTTGACTCATAGACACAAGTAACCAACTCATGGCTGCAGACCAATATAAGGCAGATCCACAGGAGGAATAAACAAGCATGGCTACTAGAATATAGCTTAGATCCATGTGATAGAGGACTCAAACTTGGACATAGCTACCAGATATACAATCTAGATCTATGTCATATAGACGCAAATTTGAGCATAGCCACAATCATACAAATGTGGATCCATGCTAGATATACAAAACTCCATCGTAACCTGGGGAAAAGCAATGAGCGCTTTAAATTAATACCCAGGGTCTTCGTCTTGTCTTCCACAAAGTATGATTCTATCCATGTGATTACAATGATCTGAAGTCGAACATGGTAGAAACCACTTGATTACCGGTCAATGATGTGAACCGTTAACAAGTGCGAGGGAGATCACCATTGATGCCAATGATTCCCAAGGTACCCTAGTACAATATACTAAGTGTGAATATATGTCCTGATGTCGAACACCCACTTGATTCTATCAATCAAAGGTCAATGATGTGAACCTATGTCGAGAGTGAGAGAATATGTCATTAAGGCATACAGATCTCAAGTTACTAAGTTTTTTGTTTCTAAGACTAGTTCCCAGATGATCAGTTGATGTCGACGGGAATAGTCTCGTCGAAAGAGGGCCATGATGAGTCCCAAATCGATGAAACAAAACTCTGAACATAGTTCTGGAATGATGTGAATGTAGTAAAACACATATTTCATTAAATATGGAATTAAACAATGGATCTAGAATTCCAAAATAAAATTAAAAAATCAATTTTGGGCTTTTTCTTGTAATAAAATATTTCCATTTTTAATGAAATATGTGTTGTAACCATAAGACTGACTCAAAAGTATTGACACAGAGAATGTTTTGACTACATAGGTAAACTTCTTGAACTTCCCTTTGAACGTCAGGAGGCACGACAAAAGACTTAGCAGCATGACTGAACGGGACAAGCTCACGATGCGACAGTGGACAATGCATTCTTTTGAAAGACTCAAAGGAGTGACATGACTCATGAAAGTGGATCATCACGGAGATCAGCTGAATACCCAATTGACTGAAATGATATGCAAACAAGTGCCATGTTCAAAGGGAACAACAAACTACTGCCATTTATTTGCAAAATGATTTCCTTCCCATTTCCCCCATCATGATCGATGAGTGCCTCTTTTTTTGTTTTACGAGTTCAAAGAGGGTAACAAACACTCGGTATAGCTCATCTGAAGACAAGTCCAAACTCATATGTTTTACGAAACTGAGAGAGGAGGGTTTCGTTTCCAAAAATGGGTCTCTCAATGTTTAATTTAAGGAGTCCAATGAAAGAAAACTTGGCATTGTTCATGTTTATAGAGTCTGAAAGCTTAAAGAAGAAGACTCCAAAAGGGTCCTTTTTCGTATGATTTAGTCCCTAAGGCCCGAAAAAGTGTAAAATCATACGTTATAGAACTCTTCCAGTCATGATTGGCTGGAGTGTTCCTTTTTTCATAAATAGTCTATCTGAACTGAAAAAGAGATAACCTACCATCAGAAAGATGACTCTTCGAATGCTTTAATGAGCATGAAGAAGACAATATCGCTCGATAATATTTTCATATTTAGGGAGCCTAAAAAGAGTTTAAAGAGGACTCCATGAGGTTTCTTTACATGATGTCAATTTTTATGAGCCTGGAAAGAATCGAAAACGGACTCGACAATCTTTTCGTGTTTAAGGAGCCTGAAAAGAGGTGAAAGAAGACTCCCCGAAGTTCCTTTACACAATGTCAGTTTTTACGAGCCTAGAAAGAATTGGAAATGGACTCAAACCTTTGATACTAGGTTTCAAGAGCGTGACCAAAGTGTCATAACAAATGCTCATCGACTTTTTCTATTTTATGGAAGTATGAAAAAGTCATAAACAAACTTCCAAAGCTTTACTACTGTGGTTTTTTCTATCCTACAATCGACTCAAAAACAAGTGTTAAATGTGCTCATAACTTAACATTAAGGGATTATGACTAGTAAGTTTCGAATAAACGGAGATTTTAAATCAAAACTATAGCATGTCAGACCCAAAAATGCATATAACAGTCATGTAAATAGTGAAAAATCAAATCATTTTACTATTTACCCATAGTGGAGAGCATTTGGAGCACTTTCCTAGTCAGATCTTCAGCTGCTGATATCGAGAGTTTCCATCGTCGGATTTGAGCGCCGTCAGTTCCAAGTAACAGTTAAAACCCTACTATTCCTTTTCATAGTCTTAATTTTCTATTTTTATGGAGTTTTGGGCTTGTATGGCAAGCCCTAAAACCATGGGAACGGTCACCGTGCTTATCCCTTGCAGGATATGTGGTACCCCACTAGAATCGTGCCTAAAACAAGGCTCACAGGTGGTGCCACCACCTTTCTCCAACAACGCACAGGCGGTGCCGGATGTGGATATTTAAAAATGGTAGCACAAGCAAAAATAAGTCATTCTTTTGAATTTAAATGATTAAGGATGATTCTAATATGTGCTATGATTGTTTTTGGCAGGTTTTTGCTGATCAATCATGGTGATATGGAAAGAAAGACAACATGACAATGATGACGCTTTCGTTGAAAGGAATGCAGGTTGTAAACTTGCATTATGAGACTGTGGGCTCTTGAAATTATTCCGAACCCCAATCATGGTATCACATGAGCAGTTGCTAGAGCACATACTCCGAATGTGGAATCAGGAGCAACAACACTTTGAGGTTGGAGGTCATATTCTGACAGTGGAGGTAGAGGACATCTACTTCTTGACTGGACTCTCGAGACGGGGTGCCCCCATCTCACTGATAGGTTCCTAAGGAGGGGATATTACCACACGAGAGTTGATATACTATCATTGTATCCCAGGGATGAGGACATCAAGGAAGAAAATATCCATCAGGGCAATGATGGACAGGCCTCTACGGACTGTCCTATTTACTATGCAGAGAGTGGTCAAGATTCAGGGTGTGCATCAGGATTCTAGGGCACACATGTTGTATGCCATAGAGGCTATGGCACCTACCGTATTCAACTGGGTGAAATCCCTGCTTCCGATATTCAAAGAGAAACTAGCTAAGTGTCGGCAGGGAGAACAAAAGCAATTTGGCTTTGGTTCCATTCTAGCCTGCTTCTTCTTCGAGCGGGTACCACAGATGAGACCTCAAGTGGTATTCACAGAGTTGAGAGCACGGGACCCCCACATGCTAAGGTTGGTCCAGTTTATGGCTCGTACTAGAGCGGGGAGGGGGGAGGGNGGGTACCACAGATGAGACCTCAAGTGGTATTCACAGAGTTGAGAGCACGGGACCCCCACATGCTAAGGTTGGTCCAGTTTATGGCTCGTACTAGAGCGGGTAGGGGGAAGGTGAATTTCGATGACCCGTTCTTCAGATGGCTCCAAGATTAGATCCTCATGGTGAAGGATTATGCTTATGCGGGTACATAATTTAGCGGAGACCCTGACCTACCGCTCCCACCTGGTAGAAAGTGGGGTGACAATATTGGTAAGAAGCAAGAAACCCTAAAATGGATACAATGTTTTTATGTTTTTTTATGTTTTATATTTTTTATGTTAAATAATGAGACCTGAAAAATTTTCATGCAGATGTTGGAGTAGCACGACCTAGGGGAGCTTCCCCATTGGATAGACGAGTTGGAGCCCTCTTTGTACCACCGAGTGATGATATCACTGGGGAGTTAGAGGAAAACTTGGAGAGGTTGACCTTGGATATCCCTGATGCTTCCATTGATAACCTCCCTTTGAGGTATCAGAGACCTACAGTAGGAGTACCGGGTCAATTTAGTAGGATTCTACGTAGAGTAGCCTGGGCAGTGATGTGCTACCACGAGCATCACTAGACATTGTGTGTATGAGATATCTACTGAAAGCTGACAGCTTCAGGATTTTTGTATGGTGATTTTTCCTGAAATCCTACGTGCTTCAGATGAGGTCTCGGGACCTATTTTTTGTAAACATGTTCATATATATATATATATACAGACTTTTACCCGATGTTTATATGTCTCAAATGGTGAATGTATTTTTTATGAGTTTTATGTGTCTTTTAATTGTTAATTTACAATGGACCATGTTTGATTTTAAGTCCTGAATGGGCAATATGCCAATCTATGATGTAATTAGCTAATGAGTTAGCAACTACATTATGTTCCCTAGGGATATGCCTATAAGTGATGGTATAAACATGGTTTAGATGATAAACCACGAGTTGTGATTCCATCAAGACTACCAGATTATGAAGATCATGGGAGATAGCTTCAGTCAGAAGACCTATGACTACTCGATACTCGGTGATGTTATTGGTAGCGGGACCAATACAAACCGCTCCTGAACTAACCAAATCTTTAGCCGGGGAATAAAGGACCCAAGTAGTTGAGGCGAGATTCATGGTGTGGTAGCAAGCACCATCAGCAAAGCCATAGAAAGCCATCTGCTCTGCATGACCAAAACATGGTATAAACAGATGTGGACACTAAACTCAAAACCATATTGAAAATACTAAAAGAACACTGAAAGTCAAGCAATATACATATATACAAGATATTATCCAAGAAATACCTAAGCATAGTACCTCTTTAGGTACAACCCATTGCGAGGTTTCCCTAAAGGGATTCCATTGTAGTCAACGAGCTCGTAAGCCCCTTTCTCTAAAACCTTAGAAATGACGAAAGGACCATACAAAAATATTTCTTCCTCTACGGAAGTGTCTGGGAGAAGTTCGACGGCAAGTTGTAAAGATGGAATCTGACATTGAATCGGTAAGATAGCTTCGAGTCCATAGACAAGCTGGAATGGCGTGAAACCAGTGGCTATTTTCACCAAAGTCCTATAAGCCCAAAGAGCAGAGAAAATAATGTGGTGCCAGTTGGATTTATGATCTCCAACCATCCGACGAAGCATAGTTTTCAAAAATTTGTTAATGGCCTCTACCTAACCATTAGCTTGTGGATAATATGGCATGGAGTTTTCATGGCGAAAACCTAGCTTGGCACTCACTTCCTCCATCATTTCATTACGAAAATGTGATCCATGATCAGTAATGATGGACCGCGGGACTCCAAATCTAGCTATGATATGATTAAACAAGAAGAGAGCTGCAGCCTTACCATCTTCTACATATGTAGGCATGGCCTCAGCCCACTTTGTGAAATAGTCCATGGCTATGATGATGTAACCATGCCTCCTGTCTGAGGTCAGCTTACAATGCATAAATTCAATCCCCCTCTTGGAAAATGGGCCAACGGTAATGACGGGGTGTAGCGGAGCAGGATGGGTGCACTTTTTGGGATAAAAATGTTGACAAGGTGGGCATTTCTTAATAGCCTCATGACAATGTTTGAAGATGGAAGGCCAGAAATAGCCAGTGCAAAGAATTTTCTGGGCTGTAGCCATCCTAGATAAATGACTGCCACATGCTCTAGAGTGGCAATCATTCAACACATGTTTATCCTCCTCATGGGTGAGGCATCGCCGGAGAATAGAATCAATCCCATGTCTATAAAAGGTATCATTCAGGATGAGGTAGTATTTCACATGGTGACGGATATGGTGGCGATCGTCGCGTGATAAATAAGGATGAAATCATTGTGTTTGGAGATAAATAAGCAAATATCCATACCATGGATCGGTAGTGCTGATCAGGAACAGAAATTCATCGGGAAATGAATCACTGGGCTCAGATTCTATTGCAGCACAGGGAAGATCACACATGAGCTCAGCAAAGACCAAGGATTTCTTTGATGTGGCTTTGGCAAATTCTAGATCGAATTTCTGTAGTATGACTATCCATAGGGAGTACTTTCCCCCAAGCACCTGATGAATCAGGATGCAATACATAGGATTCTGGTCTGCCAATATAGTGCTTGTGCAGAGAAAAATGTAGTGACAAAATTTTTGTACAGCAATGACCGTGGCCAATGCTAACTTCTCCACGCGTGAATATCGGGTTTCAGAATCCATAAGATTCTTACTCGCGTAGTAATTCACGTGCTCCTGGCTGTTGGGATTTTCTTGTACTAAGACCATAGCAATGGTAGTAGTGGAAGTAGCAATATACAAGAGAAATTCCTTTGAATAATCTAGGGGGTGTATCACGGGTGAATGAGTTCGAGCGTGTTTGATATTATCAAAGGCACATTGGGCTTGGTCGTCCCAGAAGAATGGGGTGTTCTTCTTGAGAAGACGCATATAACCGTGCATTTTCTCTACGAAATTGCACACGAAATGGTGGAGAAAGTTTGCCTTTCCTTGCAAACTTTGGAGTTCAAGGAGATTAGTTAGGGCTGGTAGAGCCAAAATGGTGGCAATTTTCAAAGGGTCTATCCTGATGCCATCTTTGGAGACCATGAAACCTAGCAGACGTCCTATCTCAATGCAAAAAACACATTTATGTAGATTGAACCGTATATTATAATGACAACATCTCAGGAGTATGTCTCTAAGATGGCCAGGGTGGTCCTCCCATCGTTGTGAACAAGCAAGGAGGTCGTCAAGGTACGGTTCAACAATATGTTTGATATCGTGAAATGCATAGGACATTGAACGTTGGAATGTGGCTCCAGTGTTTTTCAAGACAAAAGGTAACTTCTTATATGCAAAGGTTCCCCATGGGAAAATGAATGTCGTCTTGTGCTGATCAGTGGGTGATATCTCAATCTAATTATAGCTAGAGAAGCCATCTATAAATGAGAAGATGGCACTTCTAGCATATTTGTCGATAATATGATCGATGTGGGGAGTAGGAAAGTTGTCCTTGGGACAAGCTTTATTCAAATCCCTAAAATTGATACAGACTCTAATGGTGCCCTGCTTTCTATTAACAAGGACAACGTTCGATACCCATTCCGTCAGGGGTACTGGATAAATAAACCCAGCTTTGAGAAGTTTCTCAATTTTAGCTTTAATCGTTGTGGCCTTCTGTGGATGGACTTGCCTTATTTTTTCCCTGACAAGCTTGGCCGAGGGATAGGTTTTAATCTCATGGACCACAATGGATGGGTCAATCCCCGACATCTCTTCATAGGACCAGGAAAAAATATCACGGAATTCTTTGAAAAGTGCCCTGTATGCTTCAGATTCATCTATCGAGCAGTTCTACCCAACATGAACATGCTCGATGGTACCAGGCTTGGATAATATGCCAATCAGATTCGTTTGAGTAATGTTGCAAAGGTTTCCTTTAGAATCTGTGTCTTGCAACAATATGGGACTTTGGGGTACATTGACAATATCAGTAGGAAACAAAGATGCATAATCATGGTTAACCGAACTGGTGTTGGGGAGGAACATGGATCTATGATGGTGATCCTCCCAAATGGACTCATCTGTACTCATGATCTCCATAATGGACTCGTCAGAAGGAAAAGTCTCAGAGAGATAATCTAGAATAGGAAGAGATGGTTCTAACCGGTAAGGTAAATGGTAAGGATCCGAAGCCACTAGATGAAGGTCATCAGTATGATCATCGGAAAGGGTTTGAATGGTGTCATACATTGCTTCATGTGAACTCAACGAGTTGGAATCAACAACTTGTTTTCCCTTAGGCTTACAATCAAATGAGGTAATCATATGGACTGTCGTGGAATCCGTGTTAGGAGGAGTGGAAGGAAAAATCCCCATAAGGGATGAATCCTTCAACATGCCTACCCCAATCAAATGGTAAGGAGGAGGGGACTGGCCTAACATGGGAATATTATTAGCCGTAGAGGTAGTAACATATGGCGTACAGAAATCAAGCTGGTCAATAGTAACAATTCTTCCTAGATGCGGAAATTGGACTATTCGGAATACTGTTGAAGTGACAGCAGTCATGGCATAAAACCAATGTCTTCCTAGAAGGAGGTTGTAATCTAACAGGGCATCTACCACTTCTACTTGAATGGAAACAATTTTTCCCCCAAGCTCGAATGTGAGAACTGATATGAGACCATGGGGTTGGAAACCTTGTCCGTCAAAGGCCTTCAGAGTCGTAGGTGATGTTACAAGCTCGGAAGAGCCGAGAGCTTTCCAACAAGACAAAGACAACACCAAGGTCGAAGCTCCTTCATCTAGTACCTTTTTAAAAAACTTCTTTCCCACTACT
Organism: Pseudotsuga menziesii; assembly: GCA_001517045.1. Taxonomy (NCBI): domain Eukaryota; kingdom Viridiplantae; phylum Streptophyta; class Pinopsida; order Pinales; family Pinaceae; genus Pseudotsuga; species Pseudotsuga menziesii. The sequence continues at coordinate 570,608 of LPNX010466203.1, read as the reverse complement.
TTCATAATGATCTGAAAAGCAAGTTTATGAGTTATCCTAGACTTATAGTTCTCAATATTGAAGTGAATCAAATTAGTATTATCCGGGTCTAAAGCTCCTAATGCCGTTAACAAGTTTTTGCGCTGTTTAGGACAACTTTGGTGTACTTCTAAGGTATACATTGCACAAGGTGCCTGAGCGAGATCTTCAACTACATTATAAAATTGAGCAGCTCGAGCATTAGGATTAAGTATAGCCTTCCGAAGAGTACTCTTAGGTGGAAGCAAAATCATGTCGAGAGTAGGCTTCTCGATAGATAGGGGGATAGTAGACGAGGATTCAGGAGAACTAGTAGAAGGAGCTTTCCTTGAAGAAGAATGATCTTCTTTCTTGTCTACGGGTTTGTCATAACTCTGAATTTGAGTTTGCAGATTAATGGTATCTAAGGACATCATATGAATTTCCTATGACGAACTGGAATTTCCCTTATCATACATGTGGTCTATCAGTTTTTGTTGAGAGGGAAAAGGATCCAATTGTACTGCAAGCGCAGGATTTGATTTCATAAATTGGGAAATTTCATCCCGATGGGGACACTCTTTCGAGAAATGGTCACCTCCACATATTAGGCATGGATATTTTTCCTTTCTCTTCCCTTTATCGTTATCATTATTGGTTGGTCTTGGATTCTCCTGTTGGTTTCCAGGTTTTTTATTCTTATTTTTACCCTTCTTTTCATTATTACCCGAGGTTTGAGTACTTTGAACAGAATTGACCTCAGTGGAAATCTTAGGAGTCAAAGGAGTAGGGGTGGAAATCTATAGGTTGCTTGGCAAGTTTCACTACTGACGGGGCTTGGATTGAACCAACAATCCCATCAACAGGTACTTCTGCTGGTGGCTTGGCGGGATCAGTGCTTGGGTGAGGATCTTGAGGAATCAAGTCATAAATAGTTCCAGACTAGGAATAGACCAAGTCTAGATACTGGGCTCAAATAATAGCCTGCTCTTCAGTAACGACACCGCCCATAGCTACATCTCGAGCAATAGGAGGCAACAAAGATTTGGTAAACCAATCAACTAATAACTGATCCAAAATAGGGGCCTTAATAATCCTTCTACGCCTTTTGTTGGGACGCGCACCTTAACGGTCACTAGTTTTGGTAACTCCGCGGCTTTTGTGGAAGCTTGTAAGCGGAGTTGCGACTCAAAATAGTCTTAGGGGTGTCGGGGTTGAGTCAAAACCCTTTTTTTTGTAATTGTCCATAAATTTTGGGTGTTAGCCCATGATTTTGTAATAGTGCACTTGTTTAAATAGGCACTCATGTTGTATGTCGAGGGTATCTAATGAAATGAGGATCATCTGATGCGAAGAAGATAGATCTAATTTTGGGGTTTTAAGGTCTAATCCCAGCTGTGTGCGTGGACGACCTCTGCAGCTGTGTGCGTAGAGGGTTTTGTAAGGAAAGGAACTGCAGCTGAGTGCGCAGCTTAGAGATTGTATGAAAGGAACTGCAGCTAAGTGCGTAGTTCGGCTTGAAGGGCGGATCTGCTGCTGAGTGCGCAGATCAGAACTGTTGTTTTGTAAGAAGTGGAATAAAAGCGCAGTTTTGTGGATGTAGCCCCTACACTGGGGGTGAACCACGTTATATCTTGTGTTGTGGTTCTTTTGTGTTGTTTCTGTTATGGTTTTGTTTTATGCATTGATAATTAGATAATTGATAAAGTAAGATAATTGTTAATATTAACTTTTCTGTGAATTCCCAGTTAAGGGTAAAGAAAGAAACATCTTTTATCTAACTGCGAAGCTAATTAAGTGAATGTCTAAGCTCTTTTTGGTATAAATATTTGTTGTTAAGGCTAAAGGTACAGTAATATCCCTCTTCTACTTGCAGAAACCTGGTTCTGCGGCACCCCATAGCTGTTTCGGGTGAGACTACAACCTGTTCGCAGGTTGTTGCCGAAAGGGCCAACACTGTGGGTATGTTTGTTGGTGCGAAGTTAATGGTATAAACCTGGGTCTTCCCTATAGCCCAACACCTTCTCCACTCATGGATATGATCGAATATGTGGGTGGAGGTGTTCTGTCATAGAGAGGTTAAGAGATCAGTACCCATTTCATAATGGATAGGGAGCTGAAAGTGTGTAAGAAACACAGTTTCCAAGGAGCCAAAATCCACAAACGAATGTTGTGGAAGTTCAATGTACCACTTCGCGGTTGTACCTAATCATCCATGAGGGAGTCTAAAGAACACCATAGATGGAATGTCATAACATGGTTTTTCGGATCGTTTCCCTACTTCCCATCAAACTTTGGGATGTCCGATGGTAACTTTACTGGAATGGGAGGCCATGAGGGATTGTGTCAAATGGGATCATTAATCAACTTGGAAAATTCAGGCAAGTCCAAAGTTTCTAGGAAAGGTAATTGTCTGTTAGGTTGCACATACTAGTAATATTGATATGGCCCTATAATTACCAATAGGACCGTAAGTGGACTGATAGACAGGTTGTTGTAACAAAGAACTACCAAAGAATCTTCCCGCAGGGGGTTGATTTCTAGGATCAGGACCGTTAGGATCACTACGGCCTCTGGGAGGAGGACCACTAGGACCTCTGGGACCACCAGAACCATTGGGACCACCAGACCCTCCAGAGCCACTAGGAGGTAAACCTCCAGAGCTTCTGGAACCACTAGGAGGAGGGCCACTAGACCATCCAGGGCCATTAGGGGGAAAGCCATCATCCCCCCCAGGACCACCAGGACCATTAGGACCATAAGGAAGAAAGCCACCCAAACCTCTAGGACCATTATCCCCCCTAGGGGGAGGACCACCATGAGGTGGTCCTCCAACACCTCCCGCAGTATGTATTGGTATCCCCCCCAGAGCTAGCATGTAAGACCAGTTAGGCTGCCCCCATGGCGTAAAAGTATTACTAGGGTATGGAATTCCAGCATAAGGTATTCCTGTAGGATTGGATAGAAAATTAATATTTCCTACAGGTATTTGATAACCATAAACTCCAGAAGATTGAATAGTTGCAGGTTGTGCCCCCAAGGGCTGACCTGAACTAGATGGGGACTTATCCATATTAGTATTGGTGGGAGGGACATAAATTGTAGATTGTTCTATATTAGAGGTTTGTCCTTGATTAGGTACAATTCTGGTGCCAGATAACGTAGGTTGTGCGGGGGGTTGTCCCCCGGCACTAGAAGGTAATGTCGAAACGGGAATTGAAGGTTGGGCCCCAGGTGCAGAAGACCTGGGAGGATTGGGAACAGACATAACATAGGAGGTGGTGGGGTTGGTATTTTGACCTGGGTTGTGTGGTGTTACTGTGCGATCTATAATCGGTTCAATGGGTCTCATAGAATCGGCAAGTGAACGATATCCCACAGGAACAACTGTGGAATGTGATGGTGGTGTGCCCAATATGTCATCTATTTTTATTTCAATCTCCTGTGCATGGAGAATGGCTGTGTGGTATTTTCTACGTTCTTCTTCATCTGGAGAAACTTCTCCAAAAGAGTTTAAACGGGTGCCAAATGAGGCAATGGCCTGTCCTATAGACGTATCCCAAAATGGAGCATTGGGACCATAATCCGGACAGGTAGTATCATCAACATGACCTTCTATGGGAGAGTGGAACGAGGTGTTTTCCCGAGAAGGTTTTTGGACCAAGGGAGGTGAGTGTGAAGAATATGGTCCTCCACTTTCTGTAACCACATTATCTCCCACTTGGGAGGTGGTAGCAACTCCTTGGTCGATAACTTCCATTGGATTTTCTCCTGAACCAGGAATAAAATTGGGTGGTAAGCCCTGTACTCTTCTAGACTGTCTTAACTCATCTAGTTTGTACAGTGCCTATCTAACCTAGGTTCTAAAAAACTAGAAAAAACACCAAAAAATTTCCCTACACAATCTATAGGTCAAACAAGCACACGTAAACTGACAGAAGGAGTTCAAATAGTCAGGTCTCTCACCAGGATTATCAAGAAGGTGCCACTCGTGATATGCCTCTAGGGTACGTGCGTAGTAATCTCCCCGGATGGTTTTTTCGGTGTATGGCTCCAAGAAAGATGGCCAAAAGGCTTTTCTCAGATGAATAAGGTATCCTAGTGGGGTCTCCTGATAAACTCAAGGTACGTGGGAGCTCGAATCGGTAGTAGTGTTGTCTAATGCATAACCCTACACAAGGGGCATTTCGATATACAATCGAGTATGTGAAGTACCTTTCTATATACCTCAAGGGTACGTGAAAGGTTGTTCGATATATCGACAGTACGTGGAAGAACTACACAAGTCTCGGGATGTAATGCGGACAAATAACAATAGCTCCTACACTTAACAATGCCCGAACACATCTCTAGCCTATCACTCAAATTGCTATGTAAAATTTAACCAATAACTACCATTAATTTTAAAGTGGACAGTTAGGTGAATGCATGGTGTTTTGATAGAAAAAGTAAAACCATGCAATATGCGTATGCAAATATTTCACTTTAGCGTTCAATATGCCTACCTATGGGAGGGAAAGAGAGTATTTTTTTTTGTTTCAAAACCAAAAATATTTCCAAACAACAATCTTGAACACAAAATCAAAGACAAACAACACTTTCCAAACTGATTTCTCTTTTCTGAAAGAAATAAGAAGGGGAAGAATCTCTTTTCCTAAAAGAAAAACAAGAAGCACTCTACATGCATATGCACTCTATTTTTCAAATTTTCTTAAAACATAGATAAATCTAACTTAAAACTACCATATTGTTATTTTGATCAGATAGTATTGAATGCATAAGAGACATAAGAACATAAAGAGCCTGAAATCTTGTAAGGCCAATCAGAGATCCAATGTCTAATTCTCAATGATGATACCCTAATCTCAGTCAAAAATTTTCTTTTTAAAGGAAGAAAAATAATTTCTCTATGAAAACAAAAAATGAAACTAAGATGCTGATCAAATGTTTTTCTTTCAGTCTATGTAACAGAAATGAAAATAGAGCTTACTAACACCCTAATCTTTTCAAAAAACAATAAGTCCTTTCACAATCACAACCAATAAGCACATAAGTGAATGAACAATCAATAAGCCTAACCTAGCTTTTGAATTTTCCAATCAAACCAATCTTTAACCATAAAATTTCAAACCACAACAATCAAATTCTAATACACAATCCTGACAGTGCAGGGCTGAAAGCAAATCAACTCAAAGTTTTTTCAAAAAATGAGAAAAAGGAGGTCTTGGAATGATGCCTACCTAGCACCACGTTGTAGGGGTCTTGACAGAGCGGTTCTGGACCAACACTGCTTCTCACCAACAGGGATCGGGCAGTGGCACTGCGTATTGCTAACTAGGTTTAGGCGGTGGCACCGCTTCTCACCAACTACATCAGCACGGTTCCCTGTCTAAATCCAAAACATAAAGGAGAACGACAGATCAATTAAGAAAAATATCAGATCAATGTAAAAATTGATAGATTGAGAATAAAAGAGAGCATAAAAGGTCGAAATAATTCAGATCTAGACAAATCTGGAAGTTTCAAACCAAAATCCACCGAGTCAGATAGCAGATCTGACTGAAGAGAGTTGGATAAGGAGCCTGGATTCGGGCAAGAGCACAAGAACTGAGGAAGATTAGATCAACTGATACATATATCTATTCCCCAACATAGTCTCCAAATTTGTAAGTAGGAATATTTCACCTTCTGCGGACATAAGTTGTTCCTCTGGTCTGAATGGTTTAGATCCAGAACAAATGAGTGAACGACAAAGGACGAAGACCCTCCCTGGATGTCATAGACACCTGGAATGTTGCTTCGATAGCGAACCTGTGTACCTGCAACCAGATCAAACACACAAACACATCAAAGCTACCAGAACATAATCTATTTATCCATGTCAGTGACTAAGGAATCCAACAACATTTACATGCGTAATCAAAACAACAAGAATGTGGGACGAAAATCAGCTTTGCATTAAGATGAATGGAGAAGTTTACAACCAATTAAGACTTAGTGTTGACATGCATCACCATGAAACCAACAATTTCATCCCCAAAGCTCCAACTTTGCTCTCTATGCTCTCAAATGGCTTGGGCCAAGTGGTCAATCCAATAGCATAACAATACCTCTAAAGTTCTCCCCCTCAACCATGGACATGAGCTTGTATTTATAAGGCTCAATGGATAGGAATAGTTGCGAGATTTGTGGGTGAGGTGGCCTCTAAGATCCTATGATGGGGGATCTCGAGCTGAACTGACCCACTATGATAGGGATAAAGGAGGACACAAGGTGCATGATCTAGAAACATCGAGAAACTTCTCTTTTTCCCATTTTACCCAGGGTACCGCTTTTCTCCTCTTATGACAGAGTGGTTTAGGTTAGAACCGCTTATGGGCCAAAGGCCATAAGCAGTGGCACCGCTTATGGAAAACAAGATACAGGAGGTGCAAGCAAGGTACCGCTCATGGTTAATAGGGAAAGCACGGTGCTGAGTATTTTTATGTAAGATTGACAAACAACATGGGTTTCCACTCCAGATGCTGGGATTAAGGGAAAATATGTAAGTCAAGGGTCTTATCACATGGTGGTGACAATATTTGGGTATAAAATGTGCCCAATATGTCATCTATTTTCCTTTCAATCTCATGTGCATGGAGAATGGATACGTGGTATTTTCTATGTTCTTCTTCATCTGGAGAAACTTCTTCAGAAAATTTTAAATGGGTGCCAAATGAGGCAATGGCCTATCCTATAGAGGTATCCCAAAATGGAGCATTGGGACCATAATCTGGATGGGTAGTATCATCAACATGACCTTCCGTGGGAGAATGGAATGAAGTATTATCTCAAGAAGGTTGTTGGACCAAGGGAGGTGAGTGTGAAGGATATGGTCCTCCGCTTTCTGTAACCACATTATCTCCCACTTGGGAGGTGGTAGCAGCTCCTTGGTCGATAGCTTCCATTGGATTTTCTCTTGAAACAGGAATAAAACTGGGTGGCAAGCCCCGTACTCTTCTGGAATGTCTTAGCTTAGATAGTTTGTATAGCTCCTATCTAACCTAGGGTCTCAAAAACTAGAAAACACACCAAAAGTTTCCCTACTCAAGCTAATGGTCAAATAAACAAACTTAAAATGATAGGAGGGGTTCAGATAGTCAGGTATCTCACCAAGATTGTCAAGAAGGTTCCACTCACGATATACCTCAAGGGTATGTGCATAGTAATCTCCTCGAATGTTTTTTTCGGTGTATGGCTCCAAGCAAGATGGCCAAAGGGCTTTCCTCAGATGGATAAGGTATCCTAGTGGGGTCTCCCGATATACACAAGGTACGTGGGAGCTCAAATTGGTAGTAGTGTTGTCTAATGCATAATCGTACACAAGGGGCCTTTTGATATACAATCGAGTATGTGAAGTACCTTTCTATATACCTCAAGGGTACATGAAAGTCCATTCGATATACCGATGGTACGTGGAAGAACCACGTGATTCCCAGGATGTAATGCGGATGAGTAACGATGGCTCCTACGCTTAACGATGCCCGAACATGTCTCTAACCTATCACTCAAATTTTTATGTAAATTTTAACCTATAACTACCATTAATTTTAAAGTGTACGGTTAGGTGAATGCATGGAGTTTTGACAGAAAAAGTAAAACCATGCAATATGCATATGCAAATATTTCACTTTACCGTTCGGTATTCCTACCTATGGGAGGGAAAGAGAGTATTTTCTTTTGCTTCAAAACCAAAAAATTCCAAATAACAATCTTGAACACAAAATCAAAGACAAGCAACACTTTCCAAACTCATTTCTCTTTTCTAAAAGCAATCAAAAGGGGAGGAGTCTCTTTTCTTAAAAGAAAAACAAGAAGCACACTATATGCATATGCACTCTATTTTTTTATTTTTCTTAAAGAATAGATAGATCTAACTTAAAACTATAATATTTTTTTATTTTGATGAGATAGTATAAATGCAAAAGAGACAAAAGAACATAGAGAATCTGAAATCTTGTGAGGCCAATCAGAGATCCAATGTCTTATGCTCACTAATGATAATGACCTAATCTCAATCAAAAAAATTCTTTTTAAACAAGCAAAAATAAGTCTTCTATGGGAACAAAAAATGAAATGAAGATGCTAATTAAATGTTTTTGTTTCAGTCTATATAACATAAATAAAAGAGAGCTCTCTAACACCTAAGCTTTCGAAAAATAAATCCTTTCACAAAGACAACCAACAAGCACAAAAGACAATGGACAATCAACAAGCCTAATCTAGCTTTTGGATTCTTCAATCAAACCGATCTTTTACCACAAAATTTCAAAGCATAAGCATCAGATTCTAACACGCAAGCCTGACAGTGCAGGGATGAAAGAAAATCAACTCAATTTTTTTGCAAAAAATGAGAAAAAAGTGGTCTTGGAATAAGGCCTACCTACAACTGCGCTGGAGGGGTCTTGACAGAGCGGTTCTAGATGAGCACCGCTTCTGGATAATAGGACTTAGGTGGTGGCATCGAGTGCTGCTAACAGGGTTCAAGCAGTGGCACCACTGCTCACCAACATCATAAGAGCGGTTCCCTATATAGATCCAAAACAAAAAAGGAGAATGACAGATCAAGTTAGAAAAAGAACAGATCAAGGTTAAAATTGATGGATTGAGAGTAAAAAAGAGCATAAAAAGTTGAAATACTTTAGATCTGAATAGATTTGAAAGTTTCAAACCAAAATTCACTGAGTCAAATAGCAGATACGACTGGAGAGAGTTGGAGATGGAGCCTGGATTCATACAAGAGTTCAATAACTAAGGAAGATTAGATCAACTGATATATGTATCTATTCCCCAATGGAGTCACCAGATCTGTAACCAGGAATATTTCATCTTCTGCGAACAGAAGTTGTTCCTCTGGTCTGAATGGTTCAGATCCAGAACAAATGAGTGAACGACAAAGTATGAAGACCTTCCCTGGAGGTCGTAGACACCTGGAATGCTGCTTCGATAGTGAACCTGTGTACCTGCAAACAGATCAAACATGCAAACACATCAAAGCTACCAGAAAATCATCTACTTATCCATGTTAGTGAATAAGGAATCTAACAACATGTACATGTGAAATCAAAACAACAGTAATGTGGGATGGAAATGAAATTTGCATTAAAGATGTATGGAGAAGTTTACACCCAATGAATCCTTAGTGTCGACTATTAATTCTTGCACATGATCTAGGAACTAGGAATCAAACCATCAAGAATAATTAACAAATACTCATGAATTAGCAATAATTGGAACCAAAATAGGTTTCCTCTCTGTATATTTTATAAACAATAAAGGGTTACAATTCCCATGCATGAGCAATGGCTTAACTCCATGAAGAATTCGAATACCTAAGGAGACAATTTGAATTCAATGAGTGAGTCTAGCTTAACTGACTCTTTGCCATGCAATCTCACTCAGTTAACCACTTGACCAAAACCCTAACTGAAGTTGGAGTGCAATAAATGACTGAATCTCAACTGAAGGAGATCAAACACATGTCATAGCAATCCAATCATCAAGTGCTAGTACTGCATGGCTCCAATGAACCCTGATGAGGTTAACTGAAGCTGAACTGACCATCAGAAGTGGTGGAGGCGCCTTGTTGACTCCAGTTCATTAAATAATAATAAATAATCATTAAAATAATCATTAAATAATATATTTAATGAATGGAGGCACCTTAACTGACTGTAACTGATTGGTTGAACTGAAAGTAACCACCAGTTAGCAATTAGGTGTATTAATATCACTCAGATCACCCCTGGAGTGCTCCAGTTAGCCTCCTTGACTGTAGGAGAAGGCTTAGTTAGCCTCCTTGACTGTAGGTAGGCATGGGAGTGACTGCGATTATGGTAATTAATGCTCCACTGATGTCAATTAAACTTAGGATAGTGGTTTAACTAGGCCAATTTGACCGAAAGAGTGAGTATGATGGTAAATGTCTCCAACACCCCCCCTTAAGCTATACTCAGGAAGAGTTAGAAAACATAGATGCATAAAATTCTAGGGCCCTGGCAACAAAGGCCATAGGTCACCCTGTACAATAAAGTAACTGAAACAATGCTCAAAACAAACTAAGTGAGGAAAAGAGGGAAACCCCCCCCCTCAAGCTGAACACTGAAAGTAGTTTGGATCACCTTGATGAACTCACCCCCAACAGTGAACGGAGGTAAGTGAACTTCTTTTCTGAAAAGCTCTTGGTGAAGATGTCTGCAATCTGCTCATCAGTCGGGCAGTATTGCAGAATGATGGTCCTGTCATGCACTAGCTCCCTGATGTAGTGCATGTGAATCTCTACATGTTTGGTCCTCTGCCTGGTAACTGGATCCGTGGATATCTTAATAGCACTCTGGTTGTCAAAAAAGAGGACAGTGGACAAAGTACTACCAAGATCAAACTCTGAAAGAATGCCTTGCAACTAAACTGCTTGGATGCAAGCATTCACCGCTCCTCGATACTCAGCCTCTGCTGAAGATAGTGCTATGGCAGCCTGCTTTTTACTTGACCAACAAATAGGGCCACCACCAAACATGAATACATATCCAAATTTTGACTTTCATTCAATAGAATCACCCGCCCAATCAGAATCTGTGTATCCAACCAGCTCTAGCTCGGAGTCTGCAGCATAGTGAATGCCGTAGGTCCTGGTTCCCTGAATGTACTGGAGGATCCTCTTGGCTGCCTTCCAATGAAGATCATGATGCTTCTACATGTATATTGATACAGCATTCACGGCATAACAAATATCAGGCCTATAATGTGTCCAGTACAACAAGCTACCAATCAGCTGTCGATAGATAGTGCAGTCCATGGGAGGTGTGCTTTATCCTTCTTCAAGGCTGATTCCTGAAAGGAAAGGGAATGGTGCAGGTATATATTCAGCCATGTTAAACTTGACTAACAGGTCTGAAATGTATTTTGACTGAGTGACCATAATCCCATCAGAATTTTGCTCGATTTCGAGCCCCAAAAATTGTTTTAGAAGCCCCAAATCACTCATTTCAAAGGCATTGTGGAGAGCAGTTTTGATGGCTGAAATGGAGGCAATTGTGCTACCTGTGATCAGTAAGTCATCAACATATAAAACAATAATAATAATATGACCATCATGCTGCTGTAAATACACATTTGGATCTGATCTACATCTCTGAAATTTTTGCGAGAGAAGGAAGGCATCCATCTTGGAATACCACTCTCTTGGTGCCTGTTTTAACCCGTATAGTGACTTCTTTAGCTTGCAAACCAAATATGGATCAGTGATGTAGCCCTCAGGCTGCTTCATGTATATCTCCTCATGAATATCTCCATGCATAAAGGCTGAATTAACATCCATGTGATGCACCTCCCAGTGCTTGGATGCGGAAATAGCCAAAACAAGGCGGATGGAGTCCATTTTTGCAACCGGTGCAAAGGTCTCATGGTAGTCCACTCCTTGGACCTGAGAGAAACCTTTTGCTACCAGCCTTGCCTTATATTTTTAGGTTCTTCCATCAGCAGCAACCTTTGTCTGAAACACCCACTTGCATTGAACCAATTTCCTTCCCGGAGGAAGAGAAACTAGCTCCCAAGTAGTGTTTTTCTGAAGAGAATTCATCTCTTCATCCATGGCAACTTGCCATCTCGGATCCTTCCAAGCATGGTAGTAGGATTTTTGATCTAAACTAATCATCAAATAGCAATTTTTGGACAGAAAAATATCAAAACAAGAGAGTGCAATACCTGTTCTTTGGAAATCAGACCGGGTTCTCCTTGGATCATCCGGATTTCCAATGTTGTCTCCTGCGGAGGAGAGTGTCTGTCGGGCCCATGTAGGAAGATGATTTTGCACTTCAGGTTCTGATTCAGTATCTGATGTTTTCTGCACACTGATATCAGAAATCAGAGGATCCAAATCAGGGTCATCACCCCCAATTTCATCATCCAAATATTCAGTGGAATAGGAAGGAATTTCAGCAATTTTCTCCTCCACTAGTTCCACCTCCTGAAGAGGCTCATCGAACTTGACACTTATCTTGATGATGATCTGTTTGGTATTGATATCCAGCAGCTTGAATCCTTTAGATTCATCAGGATATCCAATAAACAGACATTCTATTCTCTGCGGTTGCAAAGCCCTTCTTTTATCAAGCGGAATACGGGCCCATGCAGTGGACCCAAACACCCGTAGGTTCAACACATCTGGCTTGTGTCCAAAGTATGCTTCGAAAGGAGTCTTTCCTTTCACTAATGAATGTGGCACCCTGTTATGAATGTATTATGTAGCATGCATGGCTTCAGCCCACAAATTTGCAGCAAGCTTCTTTGACTCCAACATACAGGTGGTCATCTCTTTGAGAGACCAGTTCTTCCTTTCCGCTACTCCGTTCTGCTGGGGAGTGTAGGGAATTGAATGTTGGACATGAATACCACTTTGGGAGAAAATGTACAGAAACTCATTACTGACATACTCCCCTCCATTATCATATCTCAATATCTTGATCTTAAGCCCAGAGGCATTTTCGATCAAGGCCTTCAATTCAAAAAAAATTTAACATACCTCTGATTTCTTTTTGAGAAAGAAAACCCATGTATACCTAGAAAAATCATCAATAAAGGTAAGAAGGTACCTTGATCCATTCATGGATGTGATAGGAATTGGACCACTGATATCAGAATGTATCAGCCCCAATATGCTTGTAGCTCGGTTTGCCTTCCCCCGATCGAACTTGTGCTCAGGGTGTTTTCCAATCACACAGCCCTTGCAGACTCCTGTGGTTGCCTTGATGACCGGAAGGCCTTCAACCATGAAGTTTTTATGTAATTGCTGCAAATATTTGAAATTAATATGGCCAAACCTTTCATGCCATAGCCTACTAACCTCATTTCCATGAGTTAGCAAAGCGGTGGGCTTTGCATCCGCAACAAAGTGAGAGAACTCATAGGCTTTTGCATGATGATTTGCATGGCCTTTTGCAATGAGTTTCCCGAATGCAATTTATGTTATCTCCACATCATTTGGGATGAAAGAGACCCTCTTAGGCATTCCTGTATGTGTCATTTGATAGACACTAAGGAGATTTGCTGCTAGAGATGGTACATACAAAACATTAGAAAAAAAACCATTTTCTAGATCTACAGTACCTTGTCCTTTGGTAATGATGGTGGAGTCATCTCCCAAGTGGATGGGGATGGATTTGCTGGTATCCAAGGATGAAAAGGAGTATTTTTCATCCATCATGTGATTCAAAGCTCCACTATCAATCAGCAGTGATTTGGACTTCGAAGTGCTTGCCATGAGGGCATGACCTTTCTCATGCTGTGGTTCCCGATCTTGGTGATCTCTCCTCCGAAAGCTCTCCGGAAGATTGATGTGATTCCTCTCAAGGAGAGAGGTTGCTTCATCAAGATTTTTATTCATGCAGGCATGTTCAGGGTGAAAACCCTTCCCGCAGTAAGAAAACCTGACTTTTTCTTTCCCATTGTGCCCTTTTCCTTTGTTCTTCCTTGAACCGGAAGATTCATCATGCTGCTGATTTTCAAGTCTAGGCTTTGGAGCATCAAATTTAATTTTCTGATTTTTCTGCTACTTTCCTTTACCCTTCATATCTTTGGGCCCTGAGACATGGAGGGCTTGATCACGGGAAGATCGGATGATCCCCATCTGGACAAGCTTGTCATGTTCACTAGTTAAGGACTCAATGAAGGCATCGAGTGTAGGCATCTTCCATCCGGGAGTTGTGAGCTTTACCACACGGAATGTAGAAACAAAAACTGAATAATCAGCCCCGAGTTTGGAGAGGATGGCTAGGATGAGCTGATCATCTTCCTTCTCCACTTTTCATTGCTTCAAGAGAAAAACAGTATGCTTGAACTTCGTAAAGAAATCATTCAGAGTCTCGAAATTGGAAGGTTGGAGAGACATGAGTTCATTTTTGAGTTGATAAACTCTCATGTCATCATGCTGTCCATATAGAGATTCCAATTTGTCCCATATTTGTTTCGGTGTCTTCAGATCTGTAAGATGGAAGAGAAGGTCATCGGAAATAGAGAGGCACAAGAAACCGAAGGCTTCATCCTTCTTGTTCAAGAATCTTGATTTTTCTACGACGGATCTAGGCTCAACTTCAGTGTCCATGGTGACTCTAAAGAGTCCTTTGGAATACAGTTGATGCTCCATTTTGAGTTTCCATGTGTGGAAATTGTATGGAGTCAACAGAGGTACTGAGGAGGCCATCTAGATATGCTGTAGCGAATGCTTCACCTGTAGAAACCTGAAAATCAAAACAGAAAAGACAAAATAAGGTCAAACAGCTTGCACATTCTAGGATTTCATCACACCTAGCATAGTCAATCAAGCAAGCTTGATCAACAATTTCTTTACTTGGGATATTGAGTGGTAAGCCTTGGCTTCTGGTGCAGTGCTGGAATTTTGAGCTATTGCTCACTTCTCATGGAGAAATCTGTCAAAAATCTTGTTCTTGAGAGATTGTTCTTTGTCCCGCCGTAAGATCTGATACCATATTAATTCTTGCACATGATCTAGGAACTAGGAATCAAAATCATCAAGAATAATTAACAAATACTCATGAATTAGCAATAATTGGAACCAAAATAGGTTTCCTCTCTGTATATTTTATAAACAATAAAGGGTTACAATTCCCATGCATGAGCAATGGCTTAACTCCATGAAGAATTCGAATACCTAAGGAGACAATTCGAATTCAATGAGTGAGTCTAGCTTAACTGACTCTTTTCCATGCAACCTCACTCAGTTAACCACTTGAACAAAACCCTAATTGACTCACCAAACCCTAACTGAAGTTGGAGTGCAATAAATGACTGAATCTCAACTGAAGGAGATCAAACACATGGCATAGCAATCCAATCATCAAGTGCTAGTACTGCATGGCTCCAATGAAGCCTGATGAGGTTAACTGAAGCTGAACTGACCATCAGAAGTGGTGGAGGCGCCTTGTTGACTCCAATTCATTAAATAATAATAAATAATCATTAAAATAATCATTAAATAATATATTTAATGAATGGAGGCACCTTAACTGACTGTAACTGATTGGTTGAACTGAAAGTAACCACCAGTTAGCAATTAGGTGCATTAATATCACTCAGATCACCCCTGGAGTGCTCCAGTTAGCCTCCTTGACTATAGGAGAAGGCTTAGTTAGCCTCCTTGACTATAGGTAGGCATGGGAGTGACTGGGATGATGGTAATTAATGCTCCACTGATTTCAATTAAACTTAGGATAGCGGTTTAACTAGGCCAATTTGACTGAAAGAGTGAGTATGATGGTAAATGTCTCCAACATCGACAAGCATCTCCACGAGACAAACACTTCATCCCGTTAAGCTCCAACTTTTCTCTCTATTCTCTCTAATGGCTTGGGCCAAGTGGTCAATCCAACAGCATAACAATACCTCTATAGTTATCCCCCTCAACCATGGACATGAGCTTGTATTTATAAGGCTCAATGGATAGGAATGGTTGAGAGATTTGTGGATGAGGTGGCCTCTAAGATCCTATGATGGGGGATCTCGAGCTCAACTAACCCAAAATGATAGGGATAAGGGAGGGCACAAGGCTTATGATCTAGAAGCCTCGATAAACTTCTCTTTTTCCCATTTTACCTGGGGTACCACTTTTCTTCTCTTATGACAGAGCGGTTTAGATGAGAAACGCTTATGGACTAAAGGCCACAGGTGGTGGCACCGCTTATGGTAAATAGGAAGTAGGCGATGCGAGCAAGGTACCATTCATGGTTAATAGGGAAAGCACTGAGTATTTTCATGTAGAATTAACAAACAACATGGGGTTTCCACTCCAAGTGCTAGGATTAAGGGCAAACATGTAAGTCAAAGGTCTTATCACATGGTAGTGACAGGATTTGGGTATAACACTTAGTCATAGCTAAAAGTGCATTCCAGTTGTAAATGGAAGATGCATATAAAAGTAAATAAGAGAACATCCTTAGTTAATAAAAGACCTAGGTTAAGGTAAAATGATATACACCTTTGGATGTTAAGTCATAGGAGTTTAGAGTAACTCTTATTCAACAAAAGTAGGCTAGGATTATGGTTTAGGAACTACTAATTAGTTCTTGTTTAAAATTCATTTTATTGATGATCAAAAATAGAATCCAATGTATGCTCCAACTAAGCAAAAGACGGAGTACCATAAATGCATCTTAGCTGAAATCCAGAACAAGTTTGCTTTCCATAAAAGTATTTTGGTGCTTTTGAACTCAAAACAAAAAGTAATTTGATTGTTTCATTGGCATAGTAACTAGGAAGCATTTTATAACTACGCTGACATAGCTTATTATACTTTTATCTTGGGAGTTATAACGACAGAAAATAATTAACTTTACCTCCTTGAAGACAAGCAACATAGTAAACTTTTTCTAAAAACTAGCATCTTAATCATGCTAGGAAAGTAGCTTTTCGACGTGAATTTAAATAACACCCTATTGGATCTTACACTTACCTGCTAAACATGTAAGGAACTAGCAGTCCAATTGAGTTAGCAGAATGCTAAGTAATCCCCGATCTCATACAAGAATTCTTACCTACTTGACAAAAGTTAATCATCAGTATATCTAGCAGCAGCAAAATGCAAATCCTTTTCTAACTCTAATAGAACTAAAGCTGTTAAGTCATTAATAGCACTAACACAGGTGTTTAAGATTACATCCATTAGTTTACAGGTTCTTTTAAAGAAGCAATCCCATGTTCTTTTATAAACTATTTCATTTTCCTCTAACCATTAGCAGTTACTTAGCTGCAACTTTAGACATTTTATGTCACTTAATTTTTTTTTAATTTTTATGAATTTTTGGGTTATTACAAACACCTTGGGTGGTGTAGGCCATGTAGAGCTGAGTGAGGGATTTTTTGTCTTAACAAACTCCCTTCAACTACCATGAATGGAAATCCAAATATGGCATTCTATCGCGTAGTAAGGGACTCTATAGAGTTTCTATGGCTTTAGAAAATGAACCAAATTATGTTGTTGAGAAAGCTAAGTCGAATAATAGGTTGGATGAAGCCTATGGATTGCTTTGCCTCTCTATTTCTCATTATCTACTCTTTGATATATATGATTTGACCACTCCAAACCAATTATTGACCAAAATTGAGTCTCTATTTGGAGTTCAAGATGAGATAAGAGAACATCAGTTGGAGAATGAGTTATTCTCATTGAGTCCAAGCAGTTTCGATTCTATTGAGGATTTATTCACCAAATTCAAGTCACTTGTTCTATTGTTCAAGCAATGTGGTATTGATAAAAAGGAATATCAATTGATCATTTAGGCCATCCTATCAAAATTGGGTCTTGAATACTCAGTTTTTATGTCTACTTTTCATGCTACTAGTCTTGTTATTTCTAATTGGAAAATGGCTTCTTTGAGTACATTCTTTGATTCACTGACAAAGGAGAAAGATAAATTGATCCAGATGGGTGCTCTTATATCTTCCAAAATCAAGGATTATTCTCTTATAGTTCAAGGAAGAAATAATTCCAAATCAAAAGATAAACAAATTGTGAAAGAGAAGAATCCAAAGTCAAATAATGAAGATGAAAGTTCGAAGCCTACTGATAAAGGTTCAATGAAGAAAGTCAAGAAGAAAGGAAGCACATCCAACTTTTCATATTTCAGCAAGGGATTTCATCCTGAGATGAATTTTTTTAAGAATAAACTGGGTATCATGTCTCAATTACTTGAGAAGCATAACATTGAAGTTCCAGATGAGCTAAAGAAGCATGTTGAATCCTCAGAACACTGTGATAGTGTGCAGTTCCAAGGTGATATAAACTATCCCTTGAGTTCTATAGTTAATTCATTTCTGCATATAATTGATATAGATTCATTTTCTGATATATCAGAACCAGAAATATCAGTTTGTTTCTTTGATAATCCACCTATCAGTCTCCTAGATTCATCTCCCAATGATTGTGATTTTTCACTAGATCCTGACTTGTCTTTAAGCAGTTGTTCCTCACTTCATTCAAGTGATATTAATTCTGATTTAGAAGCATGTTTTCAGGATTATACACATGTTATGACATCATCCATTCCATATACCATACCTATGAATACTCCTAAGATTATACAGACCCCAAGTTCACTAGTTGATTCATCATTGGTTTCTTATGCAGTGTTACTTATATCTAACGGTTTCAAGTCTTTCCTATTTTTCACAGGTAGGTTATACATGACCTTATTCATCATTGGAATTATTTTACACATGTCTATATATTTTCTAAACACTTCTGGTTCAGATCTCAAGTCCATCCATCATTCATATTTTTACACTCATAAGTTTTCCCCAGTTGCTCATACTTTTTCTACTCTAGCCCTGTATGCTCATGGAGACACTAAACCTTTAGTCTTTTCTGCTCCATATGATAATATCTATGATATATCAGAGTATATTCATCCTCATTTAATATATGGGAAGGTTCTATATCATTTTTGAATAAAGGTATTTGATCCACAACATCATTTTTCAGCTATACAAGTAACTGATTGTGTTGATTTTTCTACTCTTTGGGAAGGAGAATGCACAAATCTCTTTTCCTTTTCAGATTATGTTTGCATATTAGTTATCAATAAGCTTTCATATAGTGTTCTTAATTCATCATATGATGAGATACAAGGAGTCTCTCCTCTTCTTTCTTGCAGATTCTACACTCTAGCCCATGATCATGGAGTTTACAATTTATTCATCAAAGTATTTCATCAGAAGCAATTCATTCAAAGCATTAAAGTGAAAATAAATACATATTGAATACATGTTTCAACTTGTTTTCCTTGTCCTTTCTTGAGGAAGGATTTTCCCCATGTGGTTTTGCCTCTTTTCTCGGCTTTTATTGACATGAATAATTGTAAAGGGTGGCCATAGCCTTGTTGATGGGCCCTATATGCACCTATATGCATCTAATTATTTCATACATATCATCATAAATTCAGATTTAAAGGGGGTGTTGGGATATTATAAACCCAATTCATACTTATGATAACAATATTTAATCATTATTGAAACCTACTATCCTAGATAGTTGGAATCCACTTGCACCACTCGGTAAGCACTTGCCATATATACCCTAATAGTGCCTTTATCTGGATTTTGGTTAGATCCTTCCAGCTTTATTGATTTCTAGAATTAGTAACTATGTATTCCTGCATATTATGTCTTTATACTGCTTTTATCCTGCTTTTCTATGGATAAGGTAAATCTAGTCAACTAGGAAATTGTCATCTTTTGTTGTCAACCCATCCTCCATTATTTTCTATCCATGTTCCATGTGTATCATGTTTTTCCATCACTCATGGCTCATCCAATTCATGAGTTCCTTGACATGTTTGGAAAGTGATTTAGCCACCTATGGGGGTTTATCATATTTGGTAAGTCTGCTTTATGAGCTAGCATGAGTTGTCTCCTAAGAAACTTGAACTTACCTATGAAGGATGTATTATTTAATGTACACTATATTGATCAATAATACATTGAAAGATATTGGATCACTCTTCACTTCTCTTGTATTCGATATCTTTATTCTTCACTCTATTTTCCTTGTGCATGCTTGTGAGAATTATCATGTAGCTAGATCTACTTCCTGTGTTTTATTCTTAGCTTCAGAGCTACAATTTCTACATGGTATCAAAGCTCTCCTACAATGACTATATGAGACGGGGTAATAATTCTTATGAATATGATATGATAAAGATAATTAATTAATCATGCATGCACCATGAAGAGTTAATTAATGCTAAATGAGATGAGCACAGAGATAGAGTAAATATTTGAATTTCTTATGTCAAACTTCCAGTGAACTTGAATTGCAAAGACATCAGTTAAGTCTAAGTTGTGGAAAACAAGTTTTAGTTAATTAAAGAATCTACTCCTTGATTTATGCAAAGTGTTTGTTGAAGATGACATTGATTGTGAAGCATTAAATGCATTTAGTTAGACTCCCAACTAATGGTCAAGCAATTAGTTAATAAGTTCACATTAAGTTCTATTCATTTCAATTCAGTTTATTTCAGTTATATTCAGTTCTGTTCAGTTCAGTTCAGTTACATTCAGTTATGTTCAATTCAACTCAGTTCAGTTCAGTTACATTCACTTAGAGGTATTTAACACCAATGAATTAATGGAGGAAACATATATTCAATGTGGGAGATCATTATGAGGTGACAACTTAGCACCAATTAAAGAAAGGAACAATAGGTAATGTGTGGATAGTGCACACAGCGTGTATAGTGTTCATAGTTCCCAAAAGGCATGCAACCATTCTCTACCTTCATTGTATAATTGAATAATATTTTTATTAGAGTGTTATGCACTTGGAAAGGCTATGACATTATTCTATATGATCTCTATTCTCTATCATTGCTTAGATATTTATTATAAAGCAATCTCCAAGTGTTGTAAAATCATTCTCTATCATCATCTATCATATTCAAAGGATTGTTTGTTTGGTTTTTCATCCTCTGGATTTGGAAGGTTTTCCCAAGGTACATCATGTGTCATATGGATTGAATCATTTGTGTGTCAGAATTGTTTTATGAGATCTACATGCATTGGATTTGTTTATCAAAAGTTTTAAAGTTCAAGTGTCTTCATATTTTCTCAAACATTGACATGGTATGAGAGAAAGGGCGTGCAAGAGCTTAGTTTCATGCAAACATTCTAAACCTATGCAGGATATTGAAGCATTGAGCAAGAGCTTGAAGCAATGGAACCAATCTCCGTCCGACTGGAAGACTGACTAGAAGGCACAACAAACTTTAAAACATGGAAGGCGAGAGTGATCAACGTTCTCAAAGAGCATGATCTTGATTCCTTTTTGTGACCACAATGATTGAAGATCCTACTACAAATGTAGGAAGAACCAATTACAAGAAGAATCAAGAAAAGGCAAAGAGGATCATATATGACTCTATGAAGGACAACCCAATGTCAGTGATCACATGATTGAAGATGACAAAGGAGTGTTTTGACACACTCACAAATCTTTTTGAGAAGAAGGACCTTAATCAAAATAGGGATTTGAATAAAAAGTTGCACAACATGAATATGAAAAGAGGTGATATTGTATCCTCATTCTTCACAAATATTTCACAGTTTAAGGGTTAACTTGTAAGAATCGATGTGGAGACGGATGAGGATGATCTTCTTCAAACCGCCATCAATGGGATCCCTACCTCATGGGAGACCTTTCTTGTTGTGGTAAATGGAAGAGAATAGCATCCCAACTTTGAAATACTTTTACATTATTGTATTCAAGAAGAAGGGCACATCCAGAACAAAGTGGTGCACACTAAGGGGGAGAATCTAGCTCTCACGACTAGAACCAAGATATGGAGGAAGCCATTTGCTACCAAGAATTTGCTTCGTACAAAGAAGAAAGAGATCAATAAAGTTTTTGAAAAATCAAATATTCTATGTTTTTAATGTCAAAATCCGATACACTTTATATGGGATTGTCGTGTGAATAAAAGAAAAGAAGGAATATTTCATGCTTCCAATGTCGTTGAAGAAATTTCCAAAGAATATTTACCCAAAGAAAGACACGAAAGAGTATCACCTTGTATCTAATTTTTCTGTATATCTCATCATAGAGGAGGTACATGGTTGATTTATAGTGGTGCTTCAAAGCACATGTCAGGATACAAGGGCACAATCTCCAACCTAAAAGAGAAACAGTTTGCATGCATGGTAGAATTGGGAGACAATTCCACATACTATATCCAAGAAGTTGGATCCACATCCTTCTAGATGATTTCAGGAGACACACTACATGTGGAGGACATTTTTTATGTCTGTATATTTAAGAAGAACCTACTCTTTGTTTCAGTCATTGAAGATAAAGGCGTCTGATTCATCTTCATGGAGAATCAAGCACACTTGTGGCTGAAGAACCAAAACATTGATACTACTATTGTTATTGGAGTTTGAGAATAAGGACTTTACAAGGTCCCAGGAAAGTATATTGCATCCATGACACATCATACTATCATCCCATGTGAGCTTTGGCATAGGATATTTGGACACCTCCACTTCATATCACTCCCTGGTTTGCAACGAATGGTGAAAGGTATGCCTAGTTTTGATTTTCTACATCATCACATTGTTTGAAGAGGTTGTTCTTTCGAAAATAATTTTAAAAATAATTTCCCTAGAAGTCATACCATATCTAAATTCATATTATATTTAGTGCACTCAAATTCATGTCGACAGATGTCTTCCCCCTCCCTTAGTGGGCATATCTACTATGTTTTATTCATTGATGATTTCTCCTGTAAGGCCTTTACTTCATGAAAGCCAAAAGTGAAGCCTTCAATAAAGTCCAAGAGTATAAGGCCTTACTTGAGAATCATACAAGTAGGCATATCCATGCCCTAGGGTATGATAATGATGGAGAATTCAAATCAAATGCTTTTAAACAGTTTTGTAGTGATACAGGGATATGTAGACAATTAACAGTTTCTTACAACCCTCAACAGAATGGGGTTTAGAGAGAAAGAAAATAACTGTTTGTGAGGCTACAAAATCCATGTTACATGATCAGTATCTATTTGCTTATTTGTGGGAAGAAGCTACTAGTACAATAGTGTACATATAGAATAAAAGTCTGCATGCAGTTCTTGATGAGATAACAC
Organism: Pseudotsuga menziesii; assembly: GCA_001517045.1. Lineage (NCBI taxonomy): Eukaryota > Viridiplantae > Streptophyta > Pinopsida > Pinales > Pinaceae > Pseudotsuga > Pseudotsuga menziesii. Next base: position 547,926 of record LPNX010466203.1, on the reverse strand, counting down.
CTGAAGAAGTGTTGACTGGTGAGAAACCAGGAATATCACATCTTCGGATTTTTGGATGTCCTATGTATATTCACATACCAAAAGAAAAGAGAAACAAGATGGAACCTTCGGTAAATAAGGGAACTTTTGTTGGTTATAGTGAGACCTCCAAGGCATTTAGAATATATGTACCTGGTGAGAAACATGTTGAGGTTAGTCATGATGTGGCTTTCCATGAGGAGGAAACATTCAAGCTGTTAAAAGAGATTGAATGTGATCCAGAGATAGAGGAGAATGAGGATTCAATATCAAAGTATCGTGATGATGATTCTTCCCCTTTTAATGTTCAGAGGGAGAATCCAACAGAGCATGTAGAGCTACCTGTCATTGATGAACCTGTTGAACTGGTTGATGATCCTCCTTCAAAGAGGAGGTCAACATGGTGTTGAGATATATTGAAAGATGCTGAGAAGAATGAAGCGCATGTAGGAACTTCCAGAGAGCACAAGCAACTTGATTATTTAGGATATGTTGCATTGATGAGAAGCATTAGTGACTAAGAGCCTTCATCATCCAAAGAGGTTGCAGAGAAACAATTGTGGAAAGGTTTTATGACAGAGGAATATCATTCTATTCTGAAGAATGATGTTTGGGAGATTGTTCCCATACCTGAGAGGAAGTCAGTAGTAACTTTCATATGGATTTACAAGATAAAGCATGTTGTATATGGTAGTGTGGATAAGTACAAAGCCAGGTTTATTTCCTGTGGATTTTCTCAGAAAGAGGGCATTGATTATGAGCATACCTTTTCTACAGTGGCTAGGTATACTACCATTAGATCTATTATTTCACTTGCATCAATATTAGGCTGGAATCTTCACCAGATGGATGTGAATACTACCTTCCTCAATGATGAGGTTGAGGAATAGGTTTACATTGCGCAGCTTGAGGGTTTTTTTATACATGGGAAGGAGTCACGTTTGTGCAAGTTGAAGAAAACCTTGTATGTGTTAAAACAAGCTCCTTGATCTTGGTATTCCAAAACAGACATGTATCTTCAAAAAATGGGTTTCTTAAAGAGTTATGCAGAATCAAACTTATACTTAAAAGTAGTGGAGAACCAACCTCTTGTACTAGTCCTATATATGGATGATATTTTCCTCACTGGAGAGGAAAGATTGATTTTTGAGTGTTAGAGGGAGATTAACTCAGAGTTTGAGATGAAAGACTTAGTTCTTATGCACTACTTCCTAGGCCTTGATATTTTGCAAAGGAATGATGAAATATTTCTATCTCAAGGGAAGTACCATTGTGGACATATTGTGCACATTTGGCATGGTGGATTGTAAATCCATAAATACTCCAATGGATTCCAATTTGAGGAAACTCCATGGGACTGAGACTATATCAGATCTAGTGGACCCCACATTATACAAACAGTTTATTGGATCGTTGATGTACCCAATAAATTCGAGGCCATACATTATCTATGCAGTTAGCATATTGAGTTAGTCCATGAATGATCCTAGACACAAACATTGGGTTACAGGTAAGCATATTTTGAGATACCTCCGCAGTACAGTTGCTTATGGAATCAAGTATGCCTCTAATGGATTGTTATTGCTTGAATATACTGATTCTGATTGGGGTGGAAACATTGTTGATCAGAAGATCACTTATGGGTATTGTTTCAGCTTGGGTTATACTATGACTTCATAGTCTAGCAGAAAACAAGGTTCGGTTTCCTAAAGCACCGCAAATCCTGAGTACATTGCTTTTGCCACTACTTGCAGAGAAGTAGAGTGGATGAGAAATATACTTGGAGGATTGGTTGGTGTAAATCTAGAGCCTATGGTGATCAGGTGTGAAAACTAGAGTTGTATAAATATTTCTAAAAATCTTGTGTTTCATGACAAGTTGACAAACATAGAAATGAAGTATCACTTAATTCGATACATGGTCTGGAAAGGTATTGTAAAACTCCGGTACATAGCTACTAATGAGAAGATTGAAGATGTGATGAAAAATCCTCGACCTATGATGAAGTTAAAACACTTCTGAGATATGCTTGGTATGACAGAGGATGTATCCCTTGTTGAGAGGCAATGTTAAATGTACATCATCGGGAGCCATTCTCCATGAGACTTGTGTTGTATCAATTCTAGAACTTATGTTGTATTAAGTTTAGAAACATCTTCATGAGACTTGTGTTGTATCAATTCCAGAACTTATGTTGTATTAAGTTCATCAACTTATGGTGTATTAAGTTAAGAGCTTGTGTTTTATCAAGCTAGGTTGTTGAGGTTATGAGAGGTGCTTGTATTATGATATTATGTTGTATTAAGATCGGTATCTTATGTTGTATTAAGATCAAGACCTTGTGTTGTATACAGGTCAGATACTTGTGTTGTATCAAGACCATATGATTTGTGTTGTATTAAGTCATGAGGATCTACTATGTGATGTATGGATAGTCATGGTCACCAGGTGCTATAAGTATCCTTTAGGGATAATCTACCCCTAGAGTGAGTTACTTTAGCATATGACTATATGAGTCAAGGTAATACATATGATGATAGGTTGGAAACAATTCTTCTAAGTATGATATGATAAATATGATTAATTAATTAAACACTCATGGACCATGCATAATTAATTAATGTTAAATGAGATGAGGACAGAGATATAGTAAATATTCAAATTTCCTATGTCATACCTCCAAGGAACTCGAATCGCAAAGACATCAGTTAAGTCTAAGTTATGGAAAACAAGTTTCATTTAATTAAGGAATCTACTCCTTGATTTATGCAAAGTGTTTGTTGAACATGACACTGGTTGTGAAGCACTAAAGACATTTAGTTAAAATCTTGACTAATGGTCAAGCAATTAGTTAATCATTTCACATTCATTTATGTTTATTTCAATTCAGTTCAGTTCAGTTACATTCAGTTCTATTCATTTCAACTCAATTCATTTCAGTTACATTTAGTTATGTTCAGTTCAACTCAATTCATTTCAGTTACATTCAGTCAGAGCCAGTTAACACCAGTGAATTAATGGAGGGCACATATCTACAATGTGGGATATGATTACAAGGTGACAACCTAGAACCAAGTCAATAAAGGTGCAATAGGTAATGTGTGGATAGTTCACATAGTGTGTATAGTGTTCACAATGCCAAAAAGGCATGCAACCATTCGCTACCTTCGTTGTATGACTAAATAATCTTGTTATTAGAGTGTTATGCACTTGGAAAGGATAAGAAAGTATTCCATATGATATATATTCTCTAGTGATGCTTAGATATCTATTATAAAGCAATATTCAAGTGTTGTAAAAGCATTATCTACCATTATCTATCATACTCAAATGATTGTTTGTTGGTTTTTCATCCTACAGATTTGGAGGGTTTTTCTAGGGTACATCATGTGTCTTACAAATTGAATAATTTGTATGTTTGAATTGTTTTATGAGATCTACATGCACTGTATTTGTTTATAAAAGGTTTTAAAGTTTAAATATCCTCATATTTTCTCAAACATTGACATATTTTTATCAAATTTTATATCTATTCATGGATTATTTGCATTTTCATAAGTGGAACTTCGAGAAGTTCTAGTAAATGGATTTTTTACCATTTCAATGGTATCAGATCCCCTTCTTGGGATTGGTTTCAAGCCTTTGGAAATATCTTGGGATTTAGCCGTCATCTCATATTTTTCTAAATAATTTGGGTCTTTGACCTTAAAAAAAATAATTAAAGAGAGCGAGAAAATGAAATAAAAAAGAAAGAAAGAAAGAAAGAAAATTAAAATAAGGGAAAAAAATAAAGAAAGAAAGAAAATAAACCAACACATGGNTATATATATATATATATATATATATATATATATAAAAGTGAGTTTGTAATATAAGAGAAAGAAATTACTCATATATTATCAGAGAAGAGTAATTTTAGTAAGTTATTTAATACTTTATTAGCGAAGGTGTTATTTAGTTAAAAGAGTGAGATAAAAAGGGGTTCTTTATATAAAAGAAAAGGGTATAAAGCAAGATTTGGACCCGGGTGGGAAGGGTAATAATCATTCCTCCCAACCACCAAAGCTACACACAATCCACAAAGATTTTTTAAGAAGAAAAGAAGTTAAAGGATCAAAAGAAGATCTAAAGACTACATTGTATTTTGAACTTGTGACGATTATTATCGAAGAAAAAGAAGAACACGAGAAGTCGTAATCGAAAATGATGGAAAACACCTATGTAGTATTAAATTCACACGTAAAAGCAACATTGGACGAGTTGGATCAACATAAAGTAACCAATAATGATCTTTGATTCAATATTAGGAAGCACAAATTGCGTAATCATTTAGTAGAATAGGATAATCATAGCCTAAAATATCAAAAGCAAAGGTTAGAAAGAGATAATGAGGAATTCAAGAAAATTTTATCAGATAAGGATGATAAAATATCACATTTAAAAATTCACAATAAGAGTCTTGAAGAAAAAATCAGAAAGTCAAAGAATGACGAAGAATCACCTTATAGAAGCAATAACGATTTAGAAGAATAAATACAATGTTCAAACAAGCTCGTCATGGACAAAGATAACAAATTCGTGCAAGTCCAAGGAAAGTTATAAAGTCTAGAATCAGAGAGATGTCAACATCAGCAACAAAAGAAAGAAATCCAGCAAAAATGTACTGACACTAAGAAGACGCATAAGTTGGAAATTTTGAAAATCAATAACATGTTATCAGGAAACACATAAGAGATATTTTGAGTAAAAAATCGTAACAAGACATTAGTTACAAAGATCAAGAAATTGAAAACATAATCATAAGACAGAACATTCTAACAAAGACTTTGAAGGAAAAATACTAGAAAAGCAAGAAGAAAATCATCGCCTGAGAAATCTTAATCAAGAACTAGAAGAGCAAATCAAGAAGTTAAAAGAGGACAAAAGTCACAAGAAGAAAGGTTTGAAAATATTCAAAGTAATAACACTCTATTAGAGAACAAATTAGAGCAAATCGAGAATGAAGTTTCCAGACTCTCAAGCAAACAAATTCAAGTTGAGGAACAAGAACAAAAAACACGCTCAATTGAATTATTATTGTACAATAAATCGCCATAAACACAAAAAACTGAAGTCTTTGCAAACACTCCGCAAGTAATTTGAGTACCTAATCACCATCCTATTCATAAGAGTCATTATTCCCGACGACATAATCAAGAGGAAAATAAACAAAACTACTCCTACAAACTAATTAACTACCTTGAGGGAGAGAAAAGACAAAATCGTCAAATTGTTTGGGAGCATAAAACAAAAAGTTATATTCTAACAATCAACTAGAAAACAACTCCGATGAAGGTAAATCTTGGATGAATCACTTTCCAGGAAATGCAACATCTCAATTCAGTCATTTGTAAATTATATCGCCTTGTTTCGTCAAGTATCAAAATTACAAGTTCAAAAGATCACAAAAAGGAGTTACGAGCAAAAACATGGGAAAAAGGTTGTCCATAGTTATACTTTGAGGACAAAGAATCTCTAAGTTAGAGGTAATCTAATTAACAAAATATATAAATAAACATTAATAAATATTAATAATAAAATAAACATAACAATGATTATAATTAATTAAGGGACGCATCTGTTTTGTGAATAGTCACCATGTAATCCTATTTATACGGGATACACCCTCATTGTGATCATCATATCATATTTTTATTAAAATTTATCTCTATTCTGGATTATTTGTATTTTCAGAAGTGGAATTTCGAGAATTTCCAGTAAACGGATTTTTTACAATTTCAATATGTGTGGTGTCCACCCCACTCTCAACGTGCATACCTGAGTCGACATCTACAATCCTCGGGAACATAGATTGTTTCCCTGCCATATGGTATGATTCCTTTCTATCCATAAACCATGCACTTGTGTCTAAACTCTCAGCAACACTACTACTCGAAAGAACAGATACCAATGAGAACTCCTTCTCAAACTTCTTAGAATACTCTTCTATCTCAGTTGATGCTACAGTTTCCTTTGCCTCATCCTTCTTTTTTCCTCTCTTCATGTTTGGACTGGCATACATAATGTTCAAACTTTGATAAGAAAAGCACTTAACCTTTCTCATGTCCTTCTCAAACGTAGCTCCATTTATTGGTCCCTTCTTCTTTCCCTTTCTTATCTTTTCCATGCAAAAGACTATGTAAACATTGATAACCAAGTGCCAAATTCAACACTCAGTTATAACAATCAGCAAAGGTCTTACCAAACAATTTCACATAGTTTCCACTAAACCACTTAGAGCCCTAGTTCTAATACCATGTTAAATAATCTCAAAAAATACCAACAATAAACTGGAAAACTCAACTAGTGCCTCTATCAAACACTTAGAAAACTCATTGGTTTCAACTTCAATAAAACTGCAACGGTCATCTATGGGCCCAAATACATGCTACTATACTTTTTATAAGCAAAAACAAAAATGCTAAACAAATATGGAAATATTGCAACGAAAAATGAACAATGAACAACAATCATTTAAACACATTTTGACATGGTCATTTTTGGTCCAATGACCCTGGAAAAATCCCAAAGGGGAAAACCAGTCAAGAGAGATTTATTGTGTTTCTCAGGAAAAAGATGTCATAGTAGATTTATTACAATAGGAAAAGCATAGAACTTATCTCTCACATAGTGCCAACATATCACCTCAAAGACTATGCCAAAGTCCTCTCAACACAAGCCCATATTTTGCCTCGAAATCTATGCACTAGTTTTGACTGTACGACTTACACAATATGACCTTCCTGGATGCAAACAGCTTCACAATTTATGTGCTTAACTACAACACTTCTCTGTTTGATTGTACGAACCTCTTCTCATAAGAAAAAAACAACACTAAAAATCAGCCTCGATTTTAGTGTCACTTCCCAGTTGTAGAACCCTCTCTCTACAACAATGCAACCAACCTCATTACCTCCACAATCTTGCCTTGGGGTGTAGGGCCCTTCCTTCTTCCTACCTCTTTTATTCCTTTCTTTTCACACACTCTCTCTCTTTAACATTGTGCTTCTCACACGATGTGACTCGCTCTCCAACACTCTCTCTTGGAAAAAGCGTGTGTAAACTCTCCTATTTCTCTTTTTATTAAACGTGAGACTGACAAATTACACTTTTATGAAATTAAATCATTTTCACTCACACTTTAATAAAACTCACATTAACTTTATAACTCTAAAATTTATAATTAAGAAAGTCACCTAGATCATTTCTACATGCCTACACACCAAACAATATAAAATACCTTCCTCGCTACAAATTTCAACATCGAATATATATTATATTTTAACATTACAATTAAATATAATGGTCCATCATATATATATATATTATATTTCAATATTATAATTAAGGCTTTTGAAAAAAAAAATCTTATACTATTAAAATCTATTTTCCATACTTATAAAATTGATTGATATAAAAAATCATTTGTCATATCATCAATAATTTATTATACATCTTTGATATATATATATAAACGTTTGAAGCAAATATTTTAATTTCTTTTGCAATGCCATTAAATCTCTTTCCCATACTTATTGATTCGATGAAACTGAAAATCGCTTATCATATTATAACTATTTAGAATGTTTATTTTCCTATGTCGCTATTAAATCTCTTTTAGATCGCATAGAAATTACTTATTATGCATCTTTTATTTAGAACAAATGTAATTAAGATCATATTTTACAAGTGGTATTTGAGTGAGAAGCTTTTTATAAGTGCTTTGGACAACCACCAGCATAGATCCATCTAAAAGGGGATCTACCAAGCATCGAGAAGGATCAAATCTTTCAAGGTGTAAACTCTTTTTTAGAGTGGAAATATTGAGGACATGTGTAATCCAATGTTCATGGTTTTAGTTTATCTAATTTATATTGTTTTATATATGTGATTCTAAATCATTTATATTTAATTTAAGTCGACATGTTATTTTTAATAATATTTTATCATTTTTTATAAAAAATATGTGTCAACTCTAAGATGAGCACGGAAGGAGTTACACATCTCTCCCATAAATCTCTCCCTTATAGATTGTAAAATACACCTCTTCAATGCAATAACTCAAGTTATTCTTTCTTCAATTTCGGTTCTCTCTTTTCTAAATTTCTTACCTTTACATATACCATCTTCATTTGTTTTTTTACGATAGATCTTCCTTCTTATTTCCAAGTTCATCTTATATGTATTATTTAATTACTCATGGTGTGCAATGGGAAATGAGTGATAAAGGGTATACGTTATTGTTTGTTTCTTTTGATTACATGTATCTTTCATAGTGATGAAAGTCAGTTCAAACTTTTATCATTTCAATCTCGGTTTCATCGTTGTCCACTTTTATCATTTCAATCTCGGTTTCATCGTTGTCCACTGTCTTGTGTATACCGTACCTCTTACCTTACATGGTTTGTGGCCTTGTGGTTTTCCCTTCCAAATTTGGTTGTTCATGTTGTCATAAAAGAGAGAAAAACATTCCATATCATAAATTAAAAACCACTTCAATTTGTGTGGTGTTCATACAATCATAAATTAAAGTAATCATTCCACATCATCATAAAATAAATTAGCATTGGAGAAGTCATAGCCTACTTTCATGTTAAAAATTCCACCATGCCCAACATAAGTTATCCCTCTCTCATCATAAAAAGTTAATGAAGTGCACAAAACTAATCAAAAGGATTGAAAATTCTCACTCACTTTCCTTATATCCTTCTTAATCGGTCTCCTCTCCCTCTTGACTTAATAAGTAGAGTTTCTCTATGGGATGTTAATGATTGAACTATGAGTACATGACTTAATAGTATCATGCATCTAGAGATAGAGATAAAATAGAGCCCCACTCCACCACCTAGAATAAAATGTTTTAATATAATGCAAAGACTAGGAAAAAAAACACATGGTAGTGATCCCGAGAGAAAATAGAGCGCCTCTTTTTTAATTTTAGTAAGAAATATCTTAGATACCAATATATTAGATTATGAATAGATAGTGGAACTCTTTTAAGTAATAATTCATATAATGTTGGTAACCGTAGATAGCATAAAGAAAAAATGAGAGTTCTCACTTATTAACTTGTATGATCTTGATAACTACCTTAATAGATAAGTGCATAAAGAGAAGATACGATTCCTAATTTATTTATTTCGGGTCTTTAGGTAGGATATTAATAAATGATGGATATATTTTAAGTAATAACTTGTATAATTCTAGTGACTATAGATAACATAAATAAAATATAACATATATGACTTATTTCCTCGGGGTCATTAGATATGTTCTTATACAAATATTTTTCAATGATCCAAAATTTAGTTTTAAAGTCTTCGTTTTCAGAAAGAAAAAAATCAGATTCTTATGACTAGGTTCTTGATTTTTCTACAATTGCATAAAGAAAATTGGCTTAATGGATTAAAAATCAGCATTCAAAGACTAACATTTAAAAAATAAAGTTCAAATGATACAAGAATAACTCAAGAAATTGATAATGGAGTTCACCCATATGGGCTACATCTCCGGGTCCACTTCAAGTGACAAACCGATCCAATAAGAAGGATTCAAGTACATGAGTCCACTTCTTTACAACATTAATGGCATTCAATATGCAAGGGTCCTCTCTGATGTTCTCTAAGAATATAACGATGGCTTCATCTTACAAATGAAAATGACCTTTGTTGTTATTAAAGTCAGCCGAAATAAACTACAACATTACTAGTTTTGGAAATTGCTCTTGAAGAAGAAGAAGGGCCTTAGATTGACTCGGGTACATGTTTGGTTATTTCAATAATACCATATGGCTAAATTAGGAATCACGGATTTGGAAGGATCAAACAAAAATTAAGAAAAAATAAATCTGCAGAAGATTGCTTAACCTTCGGTTCACTCTCCTCCTCACACGGTTATAATTGGTAGTGTTCCAAAAGATAGACTCTTCTTTCTCTTTACAGCTCTTTCCTCTATGTTATCTTGTTTCCCAATGCGCCATTATGGAGATATGGGTTGAATCCCTCCAAATCCATAATATGCCACTTCTCTGCTCCTCAGGTGGCTTGCTACAATGACGTAGTGCTTGACATAATTTCTATCTCGTATTGCTTGGGATTACGAAACTTCATTGGATGTTATCTCCATATATTTTGACTCCTCTTCCTTTACATGTCATAAGCCCTATGAATTCGTGAAATCTTTCGAATATGAGTCATGGTCTCCAATGTTTATTTGTTGGCTACGAATACCTGCCCTTTGAATTTGATCGGTTGAGTTGTGGGGGGAATCCTCCTAGATCACTCCTCGCCATTAAGAAGCTTTTGGACCACCAAAAGTTTGATTTCATTCATTTTATAAGTGAGGGTATAACTCCCTCACTTTTCTAGTCTCCACTCATCTTTCTTTACTTGGATGCAATGTGCATTAATTTTTTGCCCACACAAATGTACTCCACATAACCTCTTCGCAAAGTCGACACCCTCTTGTCAAGAGTAGCATCTCCCTGCAACGCATCAAGAAATTCAAAAGAAAAATATTCAATTGGAGGAACTTGAACATTCTGACATTGATCCATGATCATAGGAGGCTCATATAGTTTCAAAGTTTCAACATTAACCAAGGAATACATTTGCATATCTGAAGGTAACTCCAACTGGAAGGCATTGTCACCAATTTTTGCCAAAATTTTAATTGGGCCATACCTTATTGGTTTGATATTTTTACCTTAAAGGTTTTCTTTTCTAATGTATAGCCAAACTTGATCACCAACTTGGAAGTGATTATCAACCCAATGTTTTTCATGCCTAGCCTTATACTTGATTTGGTTATTTATCAGTTGTTCATGTGTGGTTTAATGAACCAATTGGATCATTTGAATGAATTTCTTGTCTTTTTCTGCATCATTACATCCATTACCTATTGAATCTTTTCCAAAAGTGAAGTCTAGAGAAGACTTGGGAAAATATCCAAAAATGTCTTAAAAGGAGACCTCTAAGTAGAAGAATGTATGGCACGGTTATAAGCATGGTGTACATAATACAATTGTTCATCCCAAAGCCTAGGATGCTTGTTACAATATTCTCAAAGTAAGTGTATCATTGTCTTAGTGACCACTTATGTTTTTCTAATGGTCTGTGGATGAAATTAGTTCTCTTATGAAGCTTAGTGTCCATTAACTCCCACAAATTTGACCAAAATTTCCCAAGAAAGTGGGAGTCTTGATCATATATAATGGATGTGGGAAAACCAAAATGAACCCATGGACACTAGAAGAACAAATACATAGTCCCTTCTCCTGCAACTTGTTTCTTACAAGTTACTAAAACACACATTTTTCTTAATCTTTCCACTATATATATATATATAATCATGGCCTTTCCTAGACATAGGAAAACCCACTACAAAATCTTTAGATGCACTTTCCCATGGATGAAAAGGTACAGGAAGTGGAATATACAAACCCAATTTTGTGTTACTTGGTTTTCCAGTGGCACACATCACACATCCTTTTACATATTTGGACGCAATTTCAAACATCTAAGGCCAATAACAATAGTGTTGTAACTACGTTGTAACTAAGTTATTGTTTTGCCTATATCAAAATGATCATAAATGAGAGAAGTGTGGGTCTCTTTGATTACACACACTATTTCATCTCATGGAATACACAATTTACCAATATGATATAACAATTTGTCATCTATATGATAATCTAATTCTTCCACTTTAATACCATGGATTAGTTTTTCAAAAACATCCTTAAAATATTCATCTCTAGCATATTGTTCAACTTAACTTCATGAGCTAATGAACCATGTTGTAAAGTAATGGATGCATTAAAATATGTTCTAGATAACATAACAACAACTTTGTTATGTATACCTTTCTTATATTTGCTAACCAAATGGAATTATTGCAAGATCCCATTTATCAGAAAAGATGTGACTATTACAACTTTGTTTGTGATTGGAGATACTACAAAGGTTGATGATCTGTACAGAGGATTATCTCTTTTCCCATCAAATAATGTTTCCAGTTCCTCGCGCTCTGAACCAAATCATACAACTCTTTGTCATAAGTAGGATAATTTCTTATTGCACCAGTGAAGGTCTCATAATGGTAGCAAACTAGTTTTCTCATTTGTATTAACATTGATCCCAAGGCATAATCACTTGCATCAATTTCCATCTCAACACTTATTGTAAATATGGTAATGCTAAAACTGGGGTTTCATTGATGTTCACTTTCAATATCTCAAGGGATTTTAGTTTTTTACGTCTCTATTGAAAGACATGGTCAGTACTTGTCAAAACATGTAAAGGAGATGCAATGAAAGAAAAGTTAGTAATGAACTTCTTCCAGTGTTGAACTACCCCCATGAAGCTCCTAACTTATGTTACATTAGTAGGCTTAGGTCACTGGAAATGGCTTCAACTTTATAAGGATGAATTTTCAATTCACCACCTCCTACTATATAGCCCAAATAAACTAACGATGTTTTTTCCAAATTCACATTTTGGCATCTTAACTCACAAATTCTCCTTTTTCAAGACATCTAATGCTTTTCTAACATGCTTTACATGGTATTCCTAACTTTTACAAAAGATCAATATATCATCTGAGTATACTATTACAAAATCATCTATGAATGGCCTAAATACATAATTCATAACCCACATGAAAGTAGCAAGAGTATTACAAACCCCAAATGGAGTAACCAACCATTCAAATAAACCTTATTTTGTTTAAAAAGTTGTTTTCCCAATATCATATTAAAAAATCCTTACTTAATGATAACCACTTATTAAGTCTAACTTAGAGAAATAGGTTGCAATTTTCAATTGATCCAACAAATCATCAATACGAGGAAGAGGCTAATGGTTCTTCACTGTAATATTTTTCAATGGCCAAAAATCCACACACATTCTTCATGTACTATATTTTTTGGTACCAACACAATGAGTGATTTGCATGTATAAGTACTTTCTTATATTAATCATTTTTCAAGCAACTCTCGAACTTCCTTCTTTATTTCTTTATTTCTTCATTTTTGAATCACAAATAACCTATGCATGCCAATGTCATGAAGAGGTGCATATTATAGCAATTGAATCTCTTGTTGTGTTTCTCTACTTGGAGGTAATTCTTGCGGTTCCTAAAACACTTCATCAGCGTAAGAAATAAAATTTAATTAATCCATATTTATTTTTAGGATCATACCCTTCAAGAATTTTGGATTTATCATCATCCTTAGCTTTTACAATTATGAGTACAAAATTCTTACTTTCATTTACAAGTATTTGTATTTGTCCTATAATGATAAGAGACAAGTTAGTCTTTATATGATGGCCTCTTACAATATACTCAATCCCATATTTTGTAACATGATACATGTTAATATCTTCCCTATATAAGATATTTTTCATGTCATACAAATAAATACTTCCCGAAACAATTCCACAAATATAAAGTGGTACGACTTCTAATTCTACCTCATTTGTGAACTTATAGTTGATTGCAAATATGTTCTTACATTATTTAGATATTTGTAACTTAGCATTTTTATATACCCATCCTAAAGGATATGGTTTTGGATGAGTTTAGTTTCAAGTACCAATGTGTAATACCCCGATGGTAGGCTCCGAGCAATGATTTATTTGCTTATTTTGCTTTGTTGAGTTGGTATTGGATGCTAGGACCATGGGCACCTATTGAGATGGATTTTATTTTAATTGAAATAATTATTATTACTATTTATATTTTATTTTACTAATATTTATTATTTAATATTATTATTAATTAATAATGGTACAACATGACAACAATGTTTTAGTGGGGTTCTGGAATGTCATATGAGAAGGGTTTAGGGTTAGGAGTTTCATATTCCCCTAACAGTACCCTTTCCCACCTAATTTTATTAATTTTGGACTATGGGGGTCCTAAAACCCATAATTAATTTCTTGCATGCAGATGCATCTAGTATCTTCTTCCCCTATGTGAGAATATTCCTTGTTTAGTTAGTAGTGGGGCCCACTTCCACTTCACACACTAGTTATGCACCATTTTGGCTAACTGAGGTCATATTAGCACCTAATTTTGGTTACTGGTAGTTAATTTTGAGTTAATATAGTTAATTTAAGTGACTTTCAGTTAAATTGAGTCTTTATTTCGGTTACATTAGTGAAAATAGTGTAACTAGTTGTCAGTTAGGTAATTAAGGGCTACCTTTAATTAATTAAATGGTCAAACCTAGGAATTTGAGTCAATTCCAGTTAAGCTAGGAATTTTTGGTTAATTTAGAGTCTAACTATCTACATGGAAGTGGTTTTAGGAAAATTTGAATCCCTAGGAGGAATTCAAATCAGCCTCATGCAAGAGGGTCAGTTAAGAAGTTAAAGAGTTAGTTAAGGGTTTTTGAAGCTAATTTTGAGGAATTCAAATTATCTAGTCAAGAAAAGTGTCTATGTCGGTGTTTTAGAGTTAGTCTCAGTGAATTCAAGTGGCTCAGTGAGGGCTTGAATGAGTCTTTAGAGGGGATTCATTTGTTGTTTGTGCAGGTCTAGAATGAGAGAAGACTAGGGAAATGTTTACATAGTGAATATGATGCAGGAGCATAGTGGCATGCTAGTAATGTGATGAGTTGGTCACATGCTGTAGCATATTTTTGGTTGTTTTGCTAATTCATAGTTTTTTAGCGCCGATAGGAATGATGGTGGATCATGACTCCCTACAAGGAGATCAAGCCGCAAGTTGTTTTGTGATAGGGATGTTTCATCATGCGTTGTAGTTGTTTGTTTGTTTTCAATTGCAAGACCACTCGGTGGGGAAGGTAACAATTTAGCTTAAATAGATAGGTTAGAGAAGTGTTAGGGGTTTTTCTCTTCATTGTAAGAATTCCAATTTGCAGAGAGAAGGCCAAACCTGCGTCTGGTTCCACTTGTAAATATTTTGAGAAGACTAAAGAAGGCAAGACGAGCGACATGTTTATCCTATTGCTTAATAGAAGGATTAGTTGTGTGTCTATAGTGTAGTTAGCCTATATGCATGTAGTTAGCCTATATGCACGTGTTGTTTGAACTGTGTGTCTGTGCAGAGTTGACTTCAGCAGTTTTCTGAACATCTATGTATTTCTGTGAAATTGTTGATTAATGAGTTAAATTGTTGCTTCAATAGTTGAATTAGTTCGTAGATGCATGCATAGAAGTGTTAGGCTAAGAATCATGAATTTCAAAGGCTAGATTGATCGACCCTCTGATCAATCAGCGCAAAATGCAAATTTTCTATCCTTAACAAGTTTTGTAGAGAACGAATGGTGGGGAATGAGTCTGCAGATGAAAATCTGACGGTAAAAGAGAGATCCGCAACAAAAGTTGCGAGGACGATAATGGGTCCATAAATATCTGTGAGATCCGCATTAAGAAGTATATCGATGGTCGTGGTGAAGGATGCAGAGATCAGACGATTGAACAATATTGCGAGAGACAAGTTGCGGGGACATAACTTGGAAAATTTGACATCCCGCATCCCTCATGCGGAAATCCTATTGCGGAAAATATTGTTGTGGGTAGGCAATTTTAGAGCCGAGTTTGGGCGAGGGATAAATTTGGTAGTCCTTCTAAGTGTAGGAGCGACCAAATCCTGTAAATGCTGGTTGCGTTGGCTATGGTTGATCCGACCTGCACCAATTTTGGTATCAGAGCGAGGTTAAGCTCATGTGAGAGATAAGTGTAGCAGTCGAAGCCTGGAAAGAGCAAAGAAGAGTGCTCAAGAGGTTCTAGATAGAGGACCAACGTTACGAAAAGACCAAGTACAAAGAAGGGGCTTGGTGAGGTAAGTTGTAGCAGTGTGAAAGAGAATTGTTATTGCAGACGCTTAGTGCAAGAGGATGGTTGCATGCATAGGAAGAGCAAGAGGTCATGACAGAGGTCGAAAAGCGGTGAACGCGAAAGTTATGGAGGAAATGAGGAAGCTACGAGCACGTCTGGAAGCCATGGAGACAAACAGACAAAGAGACCCAGAAGCAGGGGATGTAAGTGAACCTGAGGATGAAGAGCAAAGAGAAGAAGCTGCACCTATGCAAGAAACACCTGAGCTAAGATATTTCAGATCGATTCTAGGAGAAACTTCAAGGTTGATACCTAAGTTGTCTACCTATGATGGAATTTTCATTGCTAAGCATCTCATTGACTGGATTAGTGAGCTGGATAAGTACTTTGAGTACGATGAGATTGAAGAAGACAAGAGAGTCAGATTGGATGTGACAAGGTTGAAAGGGCATGCATCCTTGTGGTGGGATAGTGTGCAAGCAAAAAGAAGGAGGAAGAATAAGTCATTGATAAAGAGTTGGGATAGGATGGCAGCAAAGATGAGGGCTAAGTTCTTACCCAAATATTACCAGTTAATTTTGTATAGAGAGGCATAGAACCTTAGATAAAGATTGTTAACAGTGAGAGAGTACATTGAAGAGTTCTACAAAGTAAACCTAAGGGCAGGATATGTGGAAGATTCGATAGAAAAGGCTGCTAGATATGTCAATGTTCTAAGGATGGATATCCAAGAAGAGATCAGCATGATATCACCTAGAACAATGGAGGAGTTGTAGCAATGTGAATTAAGGCCAGAAGAAAATATAGCGAGGAAGAAAAGATTCAACATAGGTCAAGCTTCAACCAGAGGAAGAGGACAAGCATCTGGAAGACGAATATTTGGGGCATAGAGGGGAGAGTCCAATAACTCTAACCAGTAAGAGAAGCATGGTAGAGGCAGTGACTCTAGCAGAAGAGTACCTTACTAATGAGGTAGAGGTAGAGAGAGAGGCAGAGGAACTGTTTATAGGTGCTACAAATGCAACCAGTTGGGGCATAGATCATTTGAATGTCAAGGGAAGGAAGAAGTAGGACAGAGAGGAGCTTATGTAGCTCAAAATGAGCAGCAACAAGAACAGTCGACAGTGGAGGAATTTTTTCCAGAGACAGGAGAGGCTTTGATGATGAATAAGGTCTTGTTGAAACCTGAGAAGGAGCAAGCAGAGCTTGCTCAAAGAAAATATTTATTCAGGACCACGTGTAAAGTCCAAGGGAAGTGCTGTAAGATGGTGATTGATAGTGGGAGCACTGACAATATTGTTTCCACAGAGATGGTGGAGAAGTTGAGTTTAAAGAGGACCAAGCATCATGTTCCATACAAAGTATCTTGGTTACATAAAGGACATCAAATACCAGTAAGTGAGCAGTGTGAAGTTGATTTCCAAATGGGTCCATATAAGGACAAGATTCCGTGTGATGTTATGCCCATGGATGTTTGTCATATATTGTTAGGAAGACCGTGGAAATATGATAAGAAAGTGATTCATGATGGTAGGATTGACTATCATAGTTTTGAGTAGAATGGGATAAGACATGTACTTCACCCTTTACAAGAAGGTGGTATAGTAGGACAGTCAACACCCAAAGTCTTGATGTTGTTAGGAAAATAATATTTGCAACAGATTGAGAAGGAAGAGTTGAACTATAATGTGGTGTTCAAATCGAGAGTGGTGACAATGAAGACTAACATGCCATATCTACCTACGGAGATTCAGGAGATGCTGAGTGAGTTTAGTGACATCGTGGTGGATGATTTACCCAATGAGTTACCACCAAGGAGGGATATCAGCCATCAAATTGATTTTATTCCAGGAGCCAGTTTACCAAACAAGGCAACGTATAGGTTGACACCTCAAGAGAATGAAGAAGTGAGGAGATAGGTCCAAGGATTGGTATAGAAGAGTCTGATTCTGTGTACAGTATTAGCAGTACTAACACCAAATAAGGATGGTGATTGGAGGATGTGTATTGAATCCATAGCAATTAACAAGATTGCTATTAGATATAGGTTTCAATTACCAAGGATGGATGACATGATGGATTTCCTAAGTGGGGAAATGTGCTTTTCAAAACTGGATTTGAAGAGTGGATATCATCAGATAAGAATCAGAGAAGGAGATGAGTGGAAGACAAACTTTAAGACAAATGATGGGTTGTATGAGTGGTTTGTCATGCAATTTGGGTTTTCCAATGCACCAAGAAATTTTATGAGATTAATGAATGAAGTCTTGAGAGATTTCATAGGTAAGTTTCTGATAGTTTACCTTGATGAAATTTTGGTTTTCATCCAAATGGAAGAAGAGCATCTGAAGCATCTGAGATATGTTTTAGAGGGGCTACAATAGGAAAAGTTGCTGGTAAATGTGAAGAAGTGCACATTTATGAAGCTAGAGCTAGTATAATTAGGTTTTGTTATATTAAGAGATGGGTTGAAGATGGATCCAGAAAAGGTGCAAACAATCATTGATTAGCCTTCACTTAGGAACATATTTGAGGTAAGAATTTTTCATGGATTGGCAAGTTTTTATAGGAAATTTATAAAGAATTTTAGTGGTATTTGTGCATATATTGTTGGGACAATTAAGAAGGAAAGACAACCATTTCAATGGATAGCAGAGGTTGAAAGGATTTTTTAGTTCTTGAAGAAGAAGATCACTGAACAACCAGTATTGAAGTTACCAGACTTCAAACACCCTTTCCAAGTAAAGTGTGACGCCAATAGAGTAGCAATTGGAGATGTGCTCAGTCAGGGGGACAGACCTATATCGTATTTCAGTGAGAAGATGAATGATGCAAAGCAGAAGTATTCATCTTATGACAAGGATTTTTATGCTAATTTTCTAGAAATGAAGGATTGGAGACATTATTTGATGCCTAGAGAATTCGTGTTATATTTTGATAACCATGCATTATAGTACATTATGCAGCAACCTAAGTTAAACCTGAAGCATGTCAAGTGGGTTGAGTTCTTACAGAGCTTTACCTTTGTGTTGAAACACATAAGTGGACAGTCAAACAGAGTAGTTGATGCCTTAAGTAGGAGACTGCTGATTATGCAAGAGAATCAGATCCAAGTATTGAGATTTGAGCATTTAAAGGATTTGTATGAGACTGACATTGATTTCCAAGAGGCTTACAGGGCTTGTAAGAATCCAGTGGAGGTGGACAGAGAGCCATGGATGGAGTATACGCTACAAGATGGTTTACTATTTAGAAATAGTAAACTGTGTTATATACCAAAGTGTTCCATGAGAGAGAACTTGATATAGGAAAAACACAATAGAGGTATGACAGGTAACTTTGGAAGTGATAAAACCTTTGGATAGTTAGTTCATTTCTATTTTTGTCCAAGGATGAGGTCTGAAGTTGAGAATTTTGTAAGCAGACGCAGAGTATGCTAGCATGCTAAAGGAAGAAGCCAGAACATAGTGTTGTATACATCATTGCCTATTCCAACTAGGCCTTGGGATTCTGTGAGTATGGACTTCATTCTAGGTTTACCAACAACTCAGAAGGGATATGATTCTATATTCATAGTTGTTTATANCTAGTGATGCTACACACATTGCTAACTTGTTTTTCAATGAAGTTGTGAAGCTACATGGTTTACCTAGAAGCCTTGTATCAGACAGAGATGTGAAGTTCAGAGGTTATTTCTGGAGGACCTTATGGAAGAATTTGGGTACCAGACTGATGGATAGACAGAGGTAGTTAATAGGATTCTGGGGAACATGTTGAGAATTCTTATTGGAGAGAGTCGAAAGTAGTGGGACATAGTTTTAGCTCAAGTTGAGTTTTCCTATAATGATTCACCAAACAGAAGTACAGGGATGAGTCCATTTCAAATTTTGTATGGAATGAATCCAAGGGGAGTGTGTGAACTTCATGACTTAGGTCAATTGGAGAAAAGGAGTGTTGATGGAGAAGAGTTTGCAATGAGGATCAGTGAACTACAGGAGCAAGTGAAAGCAAGGTTACAACAGAGTAACACCAATTACAAGGCAAGAGCAGATTCCAAAAGGATAGAGAAGAACTATGAAGTAGGAGATTTGGTCTTAGCATATCTAAAGAGAGAAATATTTCAAAAAGGAGAGTATAAAAAGTTGAAGATGAAGAAGATTGGACCCTGCAGGATACTCAAAAAATTCTCAGCAAATGCTTATGAGTTAGAGATGCCTGCCAGAGTGGGTTTTTCACCAATATTTAATGTTGCATATCTGTATCCTTATGTAGTAGGTGATACTGGAACCTTTGCAGAAGGTGAAGATCCTACTGAAGACCTGCAATGGGTGAGGCAGATGCCTATGGCACATCCATTGGAAGTTGAGGCCATTCTGGACACTAAAGTGGTAAAGAGTACAAGGAAGAAGGACTATCTAGAGTTTTCTGTAAATTGGAAGAACTGACCAACAAAGGATTCTACTTGGATGAGCGTTGCAGAGTTGGAAGCCAAGGGTTCCATTATAGCTGATCTAATGAACAGGGGTTCATAATTTTTCACCCTTGTGAGTCTGATGCAAGAGCATCATGGCATGCCAGCAATGTGATGAGTTGGTCACATGTTGTGGCATATTTTTAATTATTTTGTTGAGACTTAGTTTGTTAGCACTGATAGGAATGATGGTAGATCATCACTCCTTGCGAGGAGATCAAGCCGCAAGTTGTTTTGTGATAGGGATGTTTCATCATGCGTTGTAGTTGTTTGTTTGTTTTCGGTTGCAGGAACACTCGGTGGGGGAGGTAACAATTTAGCTTAAATAGATAGGTTAGAGAAGTGTTAGGGGTTTTGCTCTTTAGTGTAAGAATTCCAATTTACAGAGAGAAGGCCAGACCTATGTCTGGTTCCACTTGTAAATATTTTGAGAAGACTCAAGAAGGCGAGCCAAGCGGTGTGTTTATTCTATTACTTAATAGAAGGATTAATTGTGTGTCTGCAGTGTAGTTATCCTATATGCATGTGTCGTTTGAACTGTGTGTCTATGCAGAGCCGACTTCGGCGGTTTTCTAAACACCTATGTATTTATGTGAAATTGTTGATTCATGAGTTAAATTGTTGCTTGAGTAGTTGAATTAGGCCGTAGATGCATGCATAGAAGTGTTAGGATAAGGAATCGTGGAGTTTGAAGGCTGGATTGATCGACCCTCTGATCAATCAGCGCAAAACGTGAATTTTCTATCCTTAAAATTTTTTGCAGAGAACCAATGGTGGGGATTGAGTCTGCAGATGAATATCTGACGGTCCAGGAGAGATCTGCAATAGAAGTTGCCAGGACGATAACGGGTCTACAAAGATCTATGAGATCTGCATCAAGAAGTAGATCGACGTTCATGGTGAAGGCCACATAGATCGGACAGTTGAAAAAGATTGTGGGAGACAAGTTGTGAGGACATAACTTGGAAAAGTTGACATCCCAAATCTTGCAACCTGCATGCAGAAATCCTGTTGCGAAAACAAAGTCGCGGAAAATATTGTTGTGGGAAGGAAGTTGTGGGGAGGCAATTTTAGAGTCGAGTTTGGCCAAGGGCTAAATTTGGTAGTCTTTCTAAGTGTAGGAGTGACTAGATCTTGTAAGTGTTGGTTGGGTTGGCTGTGGTTGATCCGACCTACACCAGAATGCCAAAGGGATATTTTTCCCTCATACTTGCATAATTTTGTAGTAAACTAGTCTACTTGTATGGGGACTAATTTCTCTTGTGTTTGGATGCCCTAGTAGGGATATGGAGGTGGTATGTGGTAGTATTAGTCATGTGAAGTGAATTACCTAGTAGGGATTCGAATTGTGGTGTCGAGAGGACATATTCTCCTTGTTTTCAAATTCTCTAGTGGGGATTCGAGTCTGTATTTTGACCTGGGAGGTCAGAAGTGTTGTTTTGTGAGATTATCCAACATGAGAGGGGGACAATTCTGTGTGGAAATCTCATCCTGGTTGTGCTAGAACCTGAGGGAGAAGGGTATAATCTCAGTTGGGTGTCTAGGCCCAATTTCTCTCTAGTTTTGAATGCTCTAGTAGATATTTGAGTTGAGAATTGACCTTGGGAGGTTGAAAGTGGTGCTTTGGGAGAGGGGGATGATCCCAAGACCAACCATTGCTTTCATTCCTGGGAGAGGAGGGTAATTCTAGGAAAGGAAGTGCACTATGTTGCACCAGTTTTTGGTACGTGGGTACATGGGGTATATAAACACGAGTATCTGATACAGATAGAATATTTGCACAAATTTACAAGAAACGTCAAGTTGGGAGAGACAATAATATAATATATTAAAAAAATATAAATTTATTAAATTATTAGTCTATTTTTTAACTTTTTGGTATTTTTTCCTATTTTAAAAGCGAACTATAATAGTCAAATATTAAATATACAGATGTATTTGACCTACATTAGTACCATACGATAATTATGGGCACACACAACATTGTAGATATTAAATAGAGTCAAGACTAGAAGTTAAAATTGTAATTGTAAGTTAAGGAACATTGGAACAATATTTTGATTATTGATACTTGATGGTGAAAGTAAATGAATCTACAATGTACATCAACTATGATCTTCCAGACAATCTAAACTAATGTAAATACATGTAAGTTGTAACTTAATATTATAATGCCACTAATGCATTACCAATGGAAATCATGCAAGCATAAAAATTAAAATCATAATTCTATGCACTATGCAGTGAATTCAATCACACACATAACACGCTAAATAATTATGATTATTAAATTATAAATTATTAACATTGAACACTAACAATTAAGATCAATAGTGAAGATTGATACATGCAGCTGACTTGAAATTGAGGCATAGTTTGATCGATACTTCGTACATGTAGCCGGATTGAAGTTGAGGTAGACATTTACCAAGATCATTAGATGGATAGGAATTTTAGGATCTGAAGTTCAAAGAGAGTCAAATGGTATTATGGGAGACTTGGATAGACTCAATGAAAAACAAATCCCAGAAATGTTGAAAACGCAAAATCGTAAAATTCTTTCAAGATTTTTAGCTGAGGAAACTTGGCACTCAGAGAAAGCAGTCTGAAGTCAGTAAAGTGATTTTTTATAGAGGTGAAGGTTATTTATAAGGCTCAATTACATGTATGTTTCCCTCTTCTTTCCTCCGTGTGTCCTTCAATTTGGTGTCAGTCCAATTTCCTTTTCCCGCGAACTTCATTTTTCTTCTCGTGATGTTCTTTTTTTGTTAGTGGATTGGGAGCGTGATGAAGCCCCTCATTGGTTTGGGAGCTTATTCAAGCTCCAGAACATGGTAACTTGTGGCTAGGATATTGATGAATCCCTATATGGATGAGGATATTCCTCAAGATCCCAACCATAATTATCCTAGGAAACTCCTATCAGGTGCTGCGATTTCACCTCTGCAAAGTTCCTGAAAATCTCTTGTGTATCCAAGGAATATCCCACCCATTTTTTAGCATTTTGTACTGATGTAGGTGCACTAGGAAGGAATTTAAACAAAAGGCTTAGTAATGTGATGGATTGGTCACATGCTGAAGCTGAGACAAAAAAAATTAGACATCTAGTTAGGAGGAGGTTAGATTTTTAATAAAGATTCGAACTAAAACAAAAACAGTTACGATAGTTTTTCCTTGTTTCTGGGAAGGGAAGTTTTGGTTTTAATGTGGATATTTTTAGTTTTTGGAGTTAGTATTTGGGGAAAAGGAGAAATAAAGAAATCTTCTCGTAAAATACTTTGTAAGATCTCTCTGCAAATGGAGACTGAATAAAAAAATTATTATTACATCTGCAGTTGTGTAAACGTCCTGGAATCAATGATATTTTTGGAATTTAATAGAACTAGAAGTTCTCTACTAAATTATGGTGAAAAACCACTACAGATCTAGAAATTTATAAGTGGTATCGATTGGTTATGTTTTAATTCTTATTTGGCAACTGAATTAAATTGAAAACGTGGAGATACTATGTTATGTGTTGTTTTTGCATTAATGGATAGTCTCAAACTGGCTGTGTGTTAAACTAGAGTTTTATTTACACATTATGTTTCCCTTCTTGATTTCAGCGTTGGAGGGCTCAATATTTAATAAAATATTTATAACTATCTGTAGAGGAACGGCTTGGAAAAATCAACATACCAATTAACTTAATAGAGATCACCAAAATGAAATGAAAATAATGTTGATTACTGACTTTATTCAAAACAGGTTTAAAATCAGAGCACACACGGCTTGCAAAAAAAAATAGAGTATAAATTAGTTCAAGAGAAATCGCTACAGAGGAAGGGTAATAGTGTTGAATGTGGAATTTAATCTGCTAGAAATCGCCTCAGGCTGAATTGACAGAACACTTGATTGCTAAATTGACAAATGTTTGATTGTTGCGTTTGGCCAATAGCTTTTGAAATCCCCTGGGAAATGTGTATACTAAAGTACCTGTGTTTTTTTGTTTGGATGATCAGAACGGACACGATTAAGCCAAAGAATCGATGTTTTGGGTGAAAGCCAAGTGGCCAAATATTTTTTACCTGCACCAAGATAAGGTTCCTTTCATACTTTTAGTTTTAGTCCTTTGTTGCCATCAATTTGTGGTATCCAAGCAATAACATTGTTGTTTCCTACAAGTTCCAGAAGGATGAATACATCAGTAGGAAGAGGACGAGGTCAAAGAGGCAGACCTAGGGAAAATTCAGAACTCTGAGAATAGATAAGGAGGCTGCAAGCGCGATTAGAAGCCATGGAAATGGGAAGACAACGAGATCCTGAAGGTGGAGATATTAGTGAGCCTGACGAGGTAACTAAAGAAGAAGAAGTAGTTCATGATGAACTTAGATTATTGAGAGAAGTATTGGGCTCTAGTTTCAGTCCAAATCCTAAACTCTCCATTTACGATGGTAGTTTGAAGGCTGAGAAACTAATAGATTGGATCAGTGAGATGGAAAAGTATTTTGAGTACGAGGAGATTGATGAAAACAAAAGAGTTAAATTTTCAGTGACAAGGTTGAAAGGTCACACTGCACTATGGTGGGACAATGTATAGGCTGAAAGAAGGAAGAAGGACAAACCATTGATAAAGAGCTAGGATAGGATGGTGGCAAAAATGAAGGGTAAATTATTTCCGAAGGAATACCAACTAACTATCTATAGACGGGTGCAAAACCTCAAGAAAAATATGATGACAATGAGGGAGTACACCAAATATTTTTACCATGTGAACTTGAGAGCATGTCATGTAGAAGATACCCCAGAGAAGATAGCTAGGTATATCAATGGTTTGAAGCTGGATATCCAACATGAAATCATCATACTTTCTCCAAGAACAATAGAGGAAGCATACCAATGTGCCTTGAAAGTGGAATAAAAGATAACAAGGAAGCAAAACTCTAGCAGAGGCCGTGGTTTTTCTAGAGGGAAAGGACAGTCAACTGGAAAATGGAAGTTTCCAGCACAAAAGAATGATGAAGGTAGTTCAAATCAGAAAGGATAGTCAGAGAAAGAAGGTGGCAACAGAGGAGGAAGACCTTACCAAAGAGGTAGAGGTAGAGGAAGAGGCAGAGAGACTGTCTACAGATGTTACAGATGTAACACTTTGGGTCATCGATCTTTTGAATGTCCTGATAATGAAAATACTGGGCAATGAGGTGCATACATTGCTCAAACTGAAACAATAGAGGAACAAGCACCAAAAGTGGAGAATGCGCCAGAGACCGCAGAGTTGTTGATAATGCACAAAGTCCTGTTGAAGCCAGCAAAGGAGTCCATTGAACCACTTTAAAGAAAATCCTTATTCAAGACAATGTGTAAGGAAAAAGGTAAGTGCTGCAAATTGGTGATTGATAGCGGAAGTACAGATAATTTAGTTTCCCAAGAAATGGTAGATAAATTGGGTTTGAAAAAGCTTAGGCATACTACACCTTATAAAGTGTCATGGTTACAAAAAGGACACCAATTGTTGGTACAGGAGAAAATTGAAGTTGAGTTTCAGATTGGTAAGTATAAGGACAAGGTACTTTGTGACATAATGCAAATTGATTCTTGTCACATTCTTTTGGGTTTCCCATGGCAGTTTGAAAGGAAAGTGATACATGATGGAGAAAGCATTTATTATAAATTTGAAAAGGATGTGATAAAGCACACTCTTGTAATGCTAAAATAGGGCAGTATAGCTAAAGCAAGCAGACCAAAAGTACTATTGCTAGGTGGAAAGGAATTTCTACAATAGATGAAAGAGGAAGAGGTAAGTTATGTAGTGATTTGCAAGCAAAAGGTAGTATTTCTGCATACTAAAATTGTAGATTTACCTATTGAAGTTCAGAAGTTCTTGCATGAGTATCATGATATTGTAGTTGATTATTTTCCAAATGAGTTACCACCCAAAAGAATCATCAGTCATCACATAGACTTGATTCCGGGAGCAAATTTTCCAAACAAGGATGCGTACCGAATGACACCCAAAGAGAATGAAGAAGTGAGGAATCAAATCCAAGAACTATTGGACAAAGGGTTGATAAGAGAAGTTTGAGTCCATGTGATGTGCCTACAGTACTAATTCCAAAGAAGGGTGGAGAATGGAGAATGTGTATGGACTCCAGAGCAATCAATAAGATTACTATTCGCTACAGGATTCCATTGCCACGGATGGATGGCATGATGGACTATTTCAGCGGAGAAGTTTACTTTTCAAAAATTGATTTGAAAATTGGTTATCATCAAATCTGGATCAGGGAAGGGGACAAGTGGAAAACAACTTTCAAGACCATGATGGATTGTATGAGTGGTTGGTCATGCCATTTGGTCTCTCAAATGCACCTAGTAATTTCATGCGATTGATGAATGAAGTATTCAAGGAGTTCATTGGTAATTTCGTCATTGTTTATTTGGATGATATTTTAAATTTCAGCCAAACTGGAGAAGAGAACTTGAGACATTTGAAGTATGTTGTAGAATTTTTTTTTTAACAGAAACTTAGAAATTTTGATTGTTAAAAATGGATGTAGCCCAGCCCGGCATACAAAGAGGAATCCAAAAAAAGAAGGCTGATGCCCTCTAATAGAACAGTTAGCCTTCTTATAAGTGCTTTGAGAAGAGAGTCCCAAAATCTTCTAAGGCTATTTCGAGAAAAAGAATGCTTGCAAGAATAGACTCTCATGAATTGTGAGCAGAGAAGAATACAGAAACAAAACATTAAATAGGCTAAGAGGAAAGCCCCTTAATGAAAGGATCCAATTTCTTTTGAGAGCCCGAGCTGATATTTGAGGCTGCTTCCTTTTCTCTACGTTCTTTATTTGTCTTTCACCCTCTGGTGAGGGGAGGAGAAGGAGCTGAAAATTCTTCGGATTCAAAGGATCCCTCTGACGAAGGGGCCAAGGAAGCCAGCAGTGCCTGAACTGGGGTCTCATGAACCAAAACGTTGAGGTCTTTCCTAGAACCTAGAGAAGCAGGTTTTGGATCAGCTGCCCCCGTGGAGCCAAAGGGACCATGGATGCCCTGCTCCGGGACAACGGTAACTTCAGGTTCTTGTGCTTCATCTTCCTAGAGAACTTCAAAACTATTTTTTTTTTCTAATGGTGAAGTATCTATAAGAGGAGAAACCTTATGCTGAGATGCTTGTGGCTCCTTTCACCGGGGAGGACGACGTCGATTAGAAATCGTCTGGAACTCTGCATCTTTGGAAGCTGGGAGATTTCCTGGTTTCTGTGATTCTGCAAGCTTAGGGAAGCTTTTGGCGAAGTGACCGTAAACATGGCAGAAGTTTCATTTGAAAGGGAGGGATCTTCTCATAATCCAGTTCTTGAATGTGGCTCCATTCTCCTAATGTGAGCTTTAGGGCCTCCAAGAGTCATTTCTCTAGATTCACCTCTACGCAGATACGGGCACATCTGTACTGACCCCCTTTTGGTTCTGTAGTATCTAGATAGCGAATTAACTTATTACCAATGTCAATCAAAGTGTTTTTCCCCCAAAGATGAAGAGGGAGGTTAGGGAGTCTTACCCATACTGGAGCGGTAGTGATCTCTGCTTCTGGGTTAAACCCCAGAGACCATGGGGATAAGAATAGACCTCTAGATCCCATGAAAAAAGGGCTCGAATGGAAGACAATGTCTCTTTCTTCTTTATTTGAGAACAGGAATACAAAAAACCCCCATCCAGCTGCAAAGAGAGAGACCTGTCCTTGCAGAAGAGGGTTCCATTGTTCTGAGATCCAAATCTCCATCGCCTTAAGGCTAGGCCATAACCCTGTGAACTTACCAATGAGGGCTTGCTCAGAGAGGAGGAGAGCTTTCTGGCATGGAGCCGAAGGAGAGAGCTCTAGAGAGGGGATCTCATCCATCTTTTTCACGAACTTGGATGAAGAATTAGAAGCTGCCTGAGGAGCAGTAGCTTGAACAAGGGCCTTGAATGCGGCGAGCTAGGCATGAGAGCCCATTTCCTAAGAGGAATCCACACTGAGACCATGAGAAACCACACTAAGTCACGAGGAGCAGCAGCTAGCGATCCAGCAAGCACGGTTCTGCGAAGAGCAGTAGCCAGCGATCCATGGCTCTGAGAAGCAAGGCAGTGGCTAGAGAAACCCTAGCCGTGGAAGAGGAGTCGTTCTGCTCCGCACTCCATTTATTAGGTATAAGTATGTTGTAGAAATACTGCAACAAGAAAAGTTATCAATTAACATGAAGAAGTGTTATTTTATGAAGAATGAGCTTGTATATCTAGGCTTTGTTATTTCTAGGAATGGCTTGAAAATGGATCCGGAAAATATAGAGGCAATTGTAAATTGGTTCTCACCTAAAAATATTTTGAAGTGAGAAGTTTTCATGGTTTATCCATCTTCTACAGGAAATTTATCAATAATTTCAGTGGTATTTGTGCATCTATTTTGACACTATTAAGAAGGATAGGTAGCCATTTTATTGGACAGTAGCGGCAGAAAGAAACTTTCAATTTTTGAAGAAGAAGATCACTGAGAAGTCAGTGTTGAAGTTACCAGACTTCAATCAACCCCTTCAAGTAAGATGTGATGCCAGTGGTACATCCATTGGAGTTGTAGTTAGTCAAGAAGATAAGCCCGTTGCATATTTCAGCGAAAAGTTAAATGAGTCAAAACAAAAATACTCTTCTTATGACAAAGAATTTTATGCGATGATTCAAGATTTGAAGCATTGGAGGCATTACTTGATGCCTATGGAGTTTGTTTTGTTTTCTAATAATTCTGCCTTACAATATATTATGCAGCATCATAAGTTAAACCATAAACATCCAAAGTGTGTGGAGTTCCTTCAAAGTTTTACTTTTGTTTTGAAGCACATCACTGGGAAGGCAAAGAAGGTTTCCCATGCTTTAAGTACGATATGTTTAGTTATACAAGAGAGTCAAATATATATTTTTGGATTTGATTATTTGAAATACTTATATGACGTTGATGCATATTTTAAAGAGCTTTTGCAGCATGTAAAAATTCAATCAATAGGGGCAGCAGTGCATGGAAAGAGTTCATGCTGCAGGATGGACTATTGTTCAAGAACAATCAGCTATGTATTCCCAATTGCTCAATGAGAGAAAACGTGTTTCAGGAAAAACATAATGGCGGGTTGGCTGGACACTTTGGTGTTGATAAAACACTCAGGTAGCTGAGTCACTTTTATTATTGGCCTAATATGAAGGAATATGTACAAAGGTATGTGAACAAGTGTAGGATATGTCAACATGCGAAAGGAAGGAGTCAGAATGTTGGATTGTACATGCCTTTACCTATTCCTAACAGACCTTAGGATTCAGTAAGCATGGATTTTGTTTTGGGTTAGTCGAGAACTCAATGAGGTAATGATTCAATCATTGTAGTAGTGGATAGATTTACAAAGATGGATCATTTCATTCCATGTTACAAAACTAGCGATGCTACCCATGTGGCTAATTTGTTTTTTAATGAGATTGTTCGTTTGCATGGATTTCCAAAGAGCATAATTTTTGACAGGGACACAAGATTCACAAGGAATTTATGGAGGAATTTGTGGATGAAGCTTGGAACTAAGCTAAACTTTAGCTCAGCTTATCATCCACAGTCTGATGGACAGACAAAGATTTTAAACAGGAGTTTGGGTAACTTGTTTAGGATTTTAGTAGGTGACCGACCCAAGCAATGGGATCATGCATTATCCCAAGCTGAGTTTTCCTATAATGACTCACCAAATAGAAGTACGGAAAAGAGTACATTTCATATTGTGTATGGCATGCATCCACGAGGAATTTGTGAACTAAGAGACTTGGGAAATCTTGAACATAGAAGTGCTGATGGGGAGGATTTTGCAACAACCATGAACAAATTGCATGAGCAAGTAAAGAAGAGATTACAAGAAACAAGTTATAGGTATAAGAAGCGAGAAAATTTGCACAAGAAAGAGGTGAACTTTGAAGTGGGAGACATGGTCCTAGCCTATCTAAGAAAGGAAAGGTTTCCAAAGGGAGATTACAACAAGTTGAAATGAAGAAGATAGGGCCTTGTAAGGTTCTTTACAAGTTTTTAGCGAATGACTATGAGCTAGAGTTACCTCCAGGCATTCTCATTTCACCCATTTTTAATGTAGTATGTTTGTATTCCTACACAGTTGATGATTCAATTCAAACTTCTAGAAATCTTGACCATAATGAAGGCAAAGAACATTAGTGGTTGAAACAAATGCCTCTGGAAACTACTTTAGAAGCTGAACATATTCTGGATACATATGTTACCAAAAATACCAGGAAGAAATAATATTTAGAATATCTAGTAAAGTGGAAAGACCATCCGATGGAGGATTCTACTTGGATGGATGAAGTGGCGCTACAACAAGATGGTCATTCTATCAAAGATATTGTAAGCAGGAGCTCATAAATTTTTCTCTCTTGGGGAGCCTGATGCAGGTGCACTAGGCAGGAATTTAAACAAAAGGCTTAGCAATGTGATGGATTGGTCACATGCTGAAGCTGAGACAAAAAAATTTGGACATCTAGTTAGGAGGAGTTTATATTTTTAATAAAGATTTGAACTAAAACAAAAACAGTTAGGGTAGTTTTTCCTTGTTTCTGGGAAGGGAATTTTTTGTTTTAATGTGGATATTTTTAGTTTTGGAATTAGTTTTTGGGGAAAAGGATAAATAAAGAAATATTCTCGTAAAATACTTTGTAAGATCTCTCTGCAAATAGAGACTGAATATAAAAAAAAAATAGTACATCTGCAGTTGTGTAAATGTTCTGGAATCAATGATATTTTGGGAATTTAATAGAACTAAAAGTTCTCTACTAAATTATGGTGAGCAACCGCTGCAGATTCGGAAATTTGTAAGTGGTATCGATTGGTTTTGTTTTACTTCTTATTTGGCAGCTGAATTAAATTGAAAACGTGGAGATACTATGCTATGCGTTGTTTTTTCATTAATGGATAGTCCTGAAATGGATGTGTGTTAAACTGGAGTTTTAATTACACATTATGTTTCCCTTCTTGATGTCGGCGTTGGAGGGTTCAATATTTAATAAAATATTTATAACTATCTATAGAGGAACGTCCTGAAAAAACCAACATACCAATTAACTAAATAGATATCACCAAAATGAAATGAAACTAATGTTGATTACTGAGTTTATTCAGAACAGTTTTCAAATCAAAGTAGACGCAACTTGCAAAAAAAATAGAGTATAAATTAGTTGGAGAGAAATCCCTACATAGGAAGGGTAATAGTGTTGAATGTGGAATTTAATCTGCTAGAAATCGCCTCAGGATGAATTGACAGAACACTTGATTTCTAAACTGAAAAACATTTGATTGTTGCGTTTGGACAATAGCATTTGAAATCCCCTGGGAAATGTGTATACCAGAGTACCTGTGTTTTTTTAATTTGGATGAGAACAAACACGATTAAACCAAACAATCAGGGTTTTGGGTGAAATCCAAGTGGCCAAATATTTTTGACCTGCACCAGGATAAGGTTCCTTTCATACTTTGAGTTTCAGTCCTTTGTTGCCATCACGTACCATCTCCAAATCTCCTGGAACCGCGAGAACGTTGGGTATGCCCTTTCTAAAGGTCAGGAGCGGAACCATGCAACATACGAAGCGTGTAATCTATTTCTGTCCATCCTAGAAGATACCTTCTAATGTGAGATTCCAGAACCTCAACTCGGGGGAATATTTTGGTGGGAAAACATACACCAAGTAGAGATCAATGACTAGGAGGAAAATTGTCATGATTCCGCCAGTTGCATAAATCAAGATAAGTACTTATAACCTTCTAGTTTGTGACGTGTGAATATTATGATGTAGTATGAAGGCTATTTTTGCACACTTATTTCTATATTAGATGAAATATTTATCATGTTACTAACTCTAATGTTGGATTAACAGCTGCCGGGAAGGTATGTCGTTTCTTATGCTAGTATCATGTGCTTTGATTAGTATTAGTATATGTAATCTGATTTAAGGAAATATGATATAGGGGAAATAATATGGTTGTGTATGGATATCAAATATCATAGTATCTTTTGGTTTAAATATGGTCTATATGTACGAAAATGGTTAAATTTGATCTTATTTATGAAGAAGCTTTTACAGAAAAATTTGTTGAATAGTTGAGATGTTAATACCATATTTTATTTAAGTTTTTATCAATTATTTTAGGAATGATATGGATTTTCATGTGTTTGTACATGGCATCCCCATATCAGTTCATGCATTGGGTTTGAATATTACATTATATTTTAGAACTATGTCATGAAACTAGATGATAATTTCCTTGTTGTGTTAGAGAGGTATTGGCCTAACTATTTAACCTAGAAAATTTAATTTATTTACCATGTGACCAACCTCTTTTGAGTAAACATATCCATTATGCTAAATCTTATCTCACACATCTTTAAGCATAATATATGTCACCTACACCCTTCCTTACCATTAACTGAGGTTGGGTGTGTTACACAATGCCTTACCAATTTCACCAGAAATGGAATTAGCTTGTGCACCGTTTTCAAAGAGTGTATCATTCTTAGTATGTTTTGAGATAACTTTAATATGAAATAGCTCACTTCTTTTCCTTTCATCATGAATAGTTTCGTATTTTAAAGAACGAGTGTTAGTGCTAGAACTAGTCAAAGAAGATGTGACCATTATCTTCGTTTCATCACTTGAATCCAATCCAATGTCATTTTAGATTGTGGTCATGGTATTCTTATTACCCTTTTGAATTTCAAACCTCTTTGACCTCGATTCTAGATGAATTTTCCAACACTTCCTTTTTGCAATGTAAACATGATGGTTTCTCATCTTTTTTCTTCATTGTGGTTGTTTCATTTTACCCTTTTTTTGTGCTTGCCTTCAATTAGTTGAACTGTTTTCTTTGAAAATTTCTCCTTGACATTATCTCCCCTTAACATAATATGAGTGGTTTGGACACAAATTTCATTAATATTATTTGGATTAAACATAAGAATAGTATCTCTCAAATAACTATGCAACCCACAAATATACTACAAAAGGGTTTCTTGTGTATAAATACAAATACCCAATAGCAACTCCCTCTTTCAAAACTCTTGAGCATAGTCTTGCACATTTTGTCCTCAATTTTTCCTTATATTTTGTCCATCCAATATTGTTTGTTGCATATAACCTAAAGGATAAAATGATTCTTTAATGCAACCATGAATTCATACTAGGAAGATATAATTTCTACCGTTAAGGAGATCTTGGTTCTATAACGAATAAAATATTAAAATAATGAATAATATATAATAATATAAATACTAAACTAAAACATAATATTAGTTATATTTAACTAAGGGACATAACCCTTTGGTGAATAGTCACCTATTAATCCCTATATATGCGGTTACATCCTCATTGTACATTATCATATTTTATATCATCAATTATATATTATTTTGTCCATTCATGAAGTATATGTGTTATTAACGGTGGTTATTCTGGTAGAAACAATTTTTAATGGTTACATTGGTATCAAATCCCCTTCTTGGGCTTGGTTCCGAGCCTTTGGCCATTATTTAGACTTTGTTTATTTTTTGTTTTTGGCCATCCATTCGAATTAATTAATTATTTCGTACAAATAAGAAGTGGGAAAAGAGAAGAAAAAAAGTAAAAAGAAAAAGAAGAAAGAAAGCATTTGAACAGAAAATGACAAAAAAAAAGAGAGTAAAACCACATGTGGTTTGTAAAATCACACGAGGTTTTTTTCCAAAGCATGGGATATGGACTAACTCTTTAATAACATCAAAGAGAGAAACTTTCAAAAAATATTGATATATATATATATATATAGAGAGAGAGAGAGAGAGAGAGAGAGATATAGATAGATATTTTGGGTTATTGGTACATATTCTTTATCAAATTTTATTATTTTACAAAGTTCGGTGTATTCCATATTGGTATAATATTATTATTACTTTTAATATTAGTAATAATAATTATTGGACAAAAAAATGGATATTAACAGAGATTTTAAAAAAAATTAAGAATATGGATTTTAATGTTGAAAAGAAAGAAAAGTTTGCTACCACCTCAAAAATAAATGTTGTAATACTACTTATAATCAAAGGGACACTTGCAGGGAATGATATCACCATTTCTATTAGACCTGTTAAAAGTAATAATTATATTAGTATTGAATTTGCTAACCATTTAGTGATTCCTGATTCAAATATAGGTGAACGGATAGACTTTTGGGACAAGAAACAATTTTAAATAACTGGCTTACAACTGAATGTTGGAGATTATATGGTCACATCGAAATTCATTGTTAGTACCTTATGGATATTTGACGATGACATAATTTTGGGTTTACCTTGGATAAAAACATTGGGGACTTTCATCTTAAATGTTGAAAAGAAGTTTCTAACATTTTCCTATAAGAAGAAGAAAATCCTATTCCAAGATTTTAAAGTGAGTTCAAGTTTGGGATTTCTCTCATTTGAAGACTTCAAAGACATATCGAAGGTGCTTGCATAAGAAGATCATAAATCAATACAGAAGATGCAGAAATAATTCGACAAAGCCGCCAAGGACAAAGAAGAAGAGATCTTTTGTCTAATAGATCATGATCACAAATTTCTTCTCCGGGTCAAGAAGGCGAAGGATAAAGCATAATTCAATCAAAATCTAGAAGAGGAGAATCAATATCTTCATAATGAACTATTAGAAAATATCGAAGATAATGGTCACCTTACGAAGCATAAACAATATCTAATGGATCATATTCATAAGCTTAATGATGATGAGAAATTGCATGAAGAAATTATCACTAACCTTAAGAATGATAGGGATTTGTTGGAAAAATAAGCAAATACAAATACAACGCTTGTCACAGTTCAAAAGAATTCAATCTAGTAAAAAACAAACACTAAGAACTCCTTATTGACACCCAAAATATAAAAATAATTTTGACCAACAACATGATCAAAATGAACATAAACATAGGAGTTATTATTTTAGAAAAGAAAGAACACAAAATAAACAAACTAAGCAGAAAACAAGAAGTTCCATCCAGGAAACCAATCAACAAACAACAATAAACAACTCCAACGAAGATAAATCTCTGATGGAAAACTTCACAAACTATATGACATTTTTCTTAGGAATCTGTAGTTTGTTTCATCTCGTTTTGTCAAGTTCCGCAGTTACTAACAAAAAAAAAATCAAGAGATGATATTATAAGTAAAAAAAAATCGTATGTAATCCTTGTCTTCAATAATCTTTGAGGACAAAGCTTCCATTAAGGGGAAGACAATGTAACAAATAAAATGTTAAAATAATGAATAATATATAATAATATAAATAATAAAACAAAACAAGATATTATTTATATTTAATTAAGGGACATAAGACTTTGGTGAGTAGTCACCTTATAAATCCTATATATGTGGATACATCCTCATTGTACATTATCATATTTTATATCATCAATTATATACTATTATTTTCATTCATGGAGCATATGTGTTATTTACGCTGGTTATTCTAGTAGAAACGATTTTTAATCGTTACAGGTTCTTACTCTCCCACCGTATCAATGTTATGTCTCCCAAACAAATAGTATTTAGCTAGGATTTTGCTTCTTCGTCCACATATTTTTGAACCCTACAATATACTTAAATTTCCTTGATCCAATGATCCAATTTATTTGCAGTAAACTCTCCAATACACATTGGAAAATCAAATTTCATGTCTAATTTCATGTAAGTAAATTAGAATCATCTTTCTCTGGTTGTTTTTTTGGCGGAATTGAAGAGGAACTTGAAGTTGAAAAATATGATGGGGATGAAGGAGTTTGACGAGGATCACCACCATCTCCTTCTTCTTTCACTTGAATTTGCCCTTCTTTGTTCTTCTTTCAGTCTTTATATATATAATTCTTCCACCATGTTTTTCATCTCAAAAAGGATTTCCAAAACATAACTTTGGATTCAAAGGGGTTTTCTTCCTTAGGAAATTCCATTGCTTATCTTTGGAATTCATGTATCAAACCAGTCTTAGTATTGTACTCTTCGAGTGAACCTTCTCCTCGCTTGAGCTTGGACCTGCTTAGAATTTAACACAAACACTTGTACAAATATAAATTAGCATATCCCTTATCAACATCTCTAATACTAAACTTCATCCAAAATTTAGTGTTAAAGGCTTTGTTAAAAAAAATTAATTCATATTCTTACGACCAACTTCTCAGGTTTTTGCAATTGCATAAAAAAATTGTCTTAATGAATTAAAAACCAGCATTCAAAGACTAAGATTTAAGAACCATATTTGAAATAACAATAAAGAACTTAACAAATTGATAACGAAGTTCACCCATATGGACTAAATATTTGGGTATGCTTCAAATGATGAGTTGGTCTATTAAGAAGAATGCAAGTATAGGATTTCACTTATTTACACCAATAATAGATTTTAATCTGCAAGAGTTATATGTGTTGTTCTCTGGGAAGATAACAATGGATTATTCATTCAAATGAACATAGGATTTCTTATCATCTAAGCCGGCAGAAATGAACTGCAACCTCTCTGGTTCTAGAAATTACTCCTGAATAAGCAACATAGCCTTGGATTGAATCATGCAAAAGTTTGGTTATTTCAAGAATACCATGTAATATAATTAGAAATTAAAGAGGTTGGAAGCATACTCAAATAAAAATAAATAAAAAATCAAGCCGCAGAAGAATGGTCGATTGCTAGTTCACTCTCCTCCTCACATTGCTACAGCTGGTAGTGTGTCAAAAGACAAAGACTTTGTTTCTATTTATAGTGCTGATCACTTCTCCTTCTTTTGTTTCCTAATGTACAATTGTGGAGATAGGGATCAAATCCCTCAAAAACCATAGAGTATGTAACTTCTCAGATCCTCTTGTGGATTAATACTGTGATGTGTTTCCCAATGCAATGTTGTCATGAATTTATTAGGATTATGGACCTCTTTTGGGCACTATATCCATAGATTTCATATCATTTTCATTTATGTGGAATGAGCTCTTTGAATTTGTGATCTCCTCTTCCAGATTTGAGTCATGATTTCCAACACTAATTTATTGGCCAAGGATATTTTCCCTTTGACCAAGATAGTTCATCCACTCATCAAAAGAAACACAAAAGAATGATCTTCGATCCCTTTATTTCTCAATAAAAATAATATGCAAGAGCTACAACTATCAATCTCTTCCTAAGAGGACTCCAACTAGTTGAAAATGGGGAGACAACATTGCTTTTATAGCAAAATGATCCCAAGAGGGTGGATTGTCTAACTAGGAGTGAAATACAAGCTGTATGAGAGAAATATGGATATTTTTCAGAGTTGATTGAAAGGAAAGGGTGCCACCTATCCAAAAATGTGTGCCCCCATTCCATGTATTTCCACCTCTCCAAAGTTTGTCTCCCACATGGAGAAATGTGCTCCCAATCAAGAGATGTACCCCCACCCCATGTACTTCCACCTCTCCAAAGTTTGTCTCCCACATGGATAAATGTGCCCCTAATCAAGATATGCACCCCCATCCCATGTACTTCCAACTCTCCAAAGGGCATCTCCCACGTGGAGCAATGCACCCCCAATCAAGAGATGTGTCCCCATATTTGGTGGAATGCCCCCTGGAAATCTTGATCAAATCCTCAATCAAATCCTTCAAGGGATGCACCCATATTCATTTGGATTTGGTTCCCAAACAATGGAAACAAACTTCCGACCAAATTCCTTAATTAGTGGGATCATATTTTCTCCTTTATTATGTCTGATTCGGCCATTTATTTGGTCTTTTTTGTCTTTTTCAAGAGAAAATCAATTTTCATGCAAAATAATTGAAATTTATCTCTCAAAAGTGGGTTTAGGGGTTAAATGGGTGCTCTGAGTTATAAAAGGAGCACCCAAATGATCGATTCCTCCTCCTAACCACACTTTCATTCCTTTTTTATTTTTTTAATTAAAACATCCAAAAATCTTCGTTTTACAGGAAATTGGTTTTTTTTTAAGAACTTAAAAAAAAAACTAGGGTGACCTAGCACATGTTCATGTTAGAATAATCAACCCATAGTTACCTACCTTAGACATTAATTTTAATTATTTTTGTCTTATTACCTAGTTTCCTAGATTCCATTCTATGCTAGTTGCCTTCTACAAGTCCTAGAAGTCAACACATGCTAAAACTAAGTCATGGAGCGCTTGGGAAACATCCTAGAAACCAAATTTAGCATGACTGCTTTATTCCAGATCCTCCAAAGTGCATATCTTCTTTTTCTGAAAAGTTGCCTTGTTTTATTCTGATTTAAGGCAAAAGGAAAAGCTAGACTAGGTGTAGTTACTTGTTTTTTCCCACATAATCCTCCTTCCTTTTCTCCAAATAAAAGCATGCATGAGTTGTATTTCCATCCCTCTTTAGCTTTCCCACTTGACTTAGTAAATTCGTGAGCATCTTCATAGATTTGGAAACTGCTTTATGCACCTATGGGAGATTTGACTAGATTTAGTAAGCCTACTTTTTGACTATTTTGAATGGCATCTTTATGCATTTGATTCTCTCATGTAATGATATATTGCAGCAGCCTATTACTTCATAAGGTTGGCTATTGTACACTTATTGAATATAGATCAGTGTTATGCTCCAATTTCAGTCTCCTTTGGTGTGAATTTTGCATGTTTGATTAGCAATTTTGTGAGTGTAATTGTTCTATCTCTTGGGTTCAATTTCCACATGGTATCAGAGCCTTTGTATATCAATTTCTCTACTTCCTTATTGTTATTGCAGGTTCAACATCTTCACTGGGAGCGCATTCTATAGACTAGAGGGCACAGTTTCTGAGCTATGGACCAATCTCAGAAGATCATCTTGAATCCATTCAATTTCTTTGAGTGGAAAGCTGAGATGGAGATATTGTTGATAACAAAAGGTCTCTACAGGGTAACTATGGCAACAGAAGGAGAGCCCAATGTAGCTGCAGAGAAAATTAAATGGCACAACAGGAGGGATGACGCCTATGGTCTTTTGTGTCTGAGCATTTCAAGAGATCTCCTCTTCCATCTTGATGGATTGACATCACCTAATGAAGTGTGGGAGAAGCTAGAAGAGATTTTTGGAAAGACAGATGAGATGAGAGGACATCAAATCGAGAATGAGTTGATCTCCTTAAGTCCCAGTAGCTTCGAATCATTGCAACTCTACTAATTTTCCAAGTTTAAGGCCCTTGTTTTGCAGTTGAAAAAGTGTGGGATCGAAAAGAAGGAAGAGCAACTAGTTTTGTCCATACTTTCTAAGATTGGTCATGACTATTCAGTGTTTGTTTTTACCTTCCATGCCAACAAGTTGACAGCTCAAGCCTAGAAGATTCCTAAGCTTGAAGAGTTCATGGAATCCCTCACACAGGAGAAAGATAAGTTGGTGATGATGGGCACCATCAAAACTTCCAAAGACCAAGATTTGGTTGCTGGAGATTCAAAAGTGGATTCAAGAACAAAGAAAAAAGATAAAAATCCACCTGAGCAAAAGAGAGACAAGAACAAGTCTCAAGAGGAGCCCCAAGGTTCCAAGAAGAACTCCTAGAAGAAGAAGAACAAAGGATAAATGAGCAAGTGCGCATAGTGCAGTAAGGGATATCATCTTGAGAGCTCTTGTATGAAAAAGCAAATTGACATATTGACCCAACTCCTGGAGAAGAATAACATCTCCCTTCTTGATTGCTCAAAGAAGAGGGAAGGAGGATCAAATTCAGAGGACAGAGAGAGAGTACATGCCTTGGTTGTTGGCACATCAAGCTCACCTAGATTCATCATAGACTCTGGAGCTTCTAGACATATGGTTTCAACAAAAGAGATACTCTCCTCTCTTGACATGTCGAAAGGTCCACCAATAGTTTTGGGAGATGACTCTCTCACTGACAGTTTGGGGAAGGGAAGGATTGATCTTGACCATGGTAAGTTCAATAATGTGTTGTATTTTCCAAGTCTTGCCTCTAATCTCTTGTCAGTGAATCAAATGACTCATACTGTGTCTCCAAAGAAGGTCATCTTATCCCCTGATGATGTTGAAATCACTGAGATTTTGGATGGTAAAATCATAGCAAAAGGTGTTGTAGATCACACTTCGAAGGTATACAAGTTTTCCCATTTTCTACCCTACTCAAACCCCTCTGCTCTTTTGATTCATGCTAATGAAGCAAGCAAGATTTGGAATGAAATATTTGGCCACCTTAACTACAAGTATCTTTCTGATTTGAGTGAAAAAGATATGGTCATAGGGTTACCAAAGATCAAGTTTTCTAAGGGAGTCTTTCAAGGTTGTATCCTAGGAAAACACCCAGAGCACAAGTATGAGAAAGCTAGTCATGAGAGAACCTTTGCACCTCTTGAGCTGATCCATAGTGAAATTGCTGGTCCATTTCCTCATATGTCCATGATTCAAGCCAAATATGCACTGACCTTCATAGATGAATTTTCCAGATATTGTTGGGTTTGCTTCCTAAAGCATAAGTCTGAAGTTTTTGACCTCTTCAAAGTCTTTAGAGCCTTGGTTGAAAAGCATTCTGGGAGGAAACTCAAGATCCTCAAATCTGAAAATGGTGGTGAGTATGTCAATTTTGAGTTCATTTAGTATTGTAAATATGTAGGTATTCAGATGCAGCATTCAATCCCTTACACACCACAGCAAAATGGTGTTGCTAAGAGAAAGAACAGATCACTGAAGGAGAT
The DNA here is from genome assembly GCA_001517045.1 of Pseudotsuga menziesii. Lineage (NCBI taxonomy): Eukaryota > Viridiplantae > Streptophyta > Pinopsida > Pinales > Pinaceae > Pseudotsuga > Pseudotsuga menziesii. The sequence continues at coordinate 506,858 of LPNX010466203.1, read as the reverse complement.
GGAAACCTGCATGATGGAGGCTAAGACTTTGCCACCAATTTTTTGGGCCGAGGCTATTAAATATGCATCCTACATCCAAAATAGGGTGACTCATAAGTAGCTTGATGCTATGACTCCTTTTAAATCTTGGAGTGGGCACAAGCCAGATGTGACCCATTTCAGTATTTTTGGCTCAAAGGCTTGGGCTAGAATTCCAACTGAAAAGAGGAAGGCTTTGCAGCCCCAAAGCCAAGAGTGCCTATTTGTTGGGTATTATAAAGATTCAAAAGGGTACAAGCTGATCAAATTGAGCACTAAAAAATCTTTTATTGAAAGAAGTGTTTGGTTCCAAGAAGAGCCTTTAGTAGCAGTTGAAGTTGGAGAGTCTTCTTCACCACCAGATCCATTGATTGTAAGTGGAGAGACTAATGAGTTTGCTGATTCTGATATGTCTGATAATGATGATTTGATTGCATATACTAACAATCCTACAAGACCAAAATGGGTATAAAATACCATTCAGGTAGCTGGGGAACTAGCTGGAAATCCTAGTGACACTAGGAGGACTAGATCTCAGTTTGAGAGTGCCCTTTGTGTGAAAGATCCTCTATTTCCTGAGAAGTGATATCTGATGGTTGAATCAGATCCATAGACATATGAAGATGTAGCAGATGATCCAAGATGGAAAACATCCATGAAAGAAGAAATCAGCTCACTCCAGAAGAACAACACTTGGGAACTAGTTGATCTTCCCCCGGGGAGGAAGCTAGTTCAATGTAAGTGGGTTTTCAAGACTAAGTTTGCTGTTGATGGTTGACCTTTGAAATATAAGGCAAGATTTCTAGCCAAGGGATAATCACAAGTACATGGTATTGACTACAATGAAACCTTTGCACCAGTGGCAAAGATGGACTCCATAAGGCTAGCTCTAGCCATTGTAGCTTCGAAGCAGTGGGAGGTAGATCACATGGATGTGAAGTGTTATTTCCTGAATGGATATCTCACTGAAGATATTTAAATGCAGCAACCTAAAGGGTTTGTTTCTAATCCATCTTTAGTGTGCAAGTTTAAGAAATCATTGTGTGGGCTCAAGCAAGCCCCCAGGGCTTGGTATGCCAAGATTGATGGCTTTTTGCTATCACTGAGTTTTTTTTGATGCAAGTCTGATCCTAATGTTTATTTTAAGATGATTCATGGTTATTTGATGAATATTCTCTTGTATGTGGATGACCTTCTGATTACAGGAATTTGAAAGAAAGAGACCTCCTTGAAGGATGCAATGAACCATGCGTTTTCTATGACAAATTTGGGATTGTTGAGCCAATTATTGGGTCTCGAAATTACTCAATCCCAACATGGAATCAAAGTACATCAGTCCAAGTATGTTCTATATTTGCTGAACAAGTTCAACATGAAATACTGTAAGCCAAGCAAGACTCCCTTCCTTTCAGGAGTTAAGCTTGAAGAAGCAGGTTCTTCTCCTATGGTAAATAATACACTGTATAGGCAGTTGATTTATCTTACACACACTCGACATGATATATCTTATGCAGTTAGTGTGGATTTGAGATACATGGATCAACCTCATGAGATCCATTGGAGAGCAGCCAAAAAGATCCTAAACTTTTTTTGTAACGTCCCCGACCCTCTGACCGACGAAGAGGATGCTACCATGGCGTTAACCATCCAGGCTAAGAGCCCCATGAACATGTGCATTCATAAAATGCTGAAATGCTAAAAACAAAATGCATTGAAGTAGAACATACACATATACAATTATTTATCATACACAACGGAAGCAACATGCATTCTTACAAGCATTCAACATGTTCATCATAATCATTAACCGTAAATAGGATTGCAGAAGTAAAATAGACAAGATTACTTATCTTATGAAGAACCCGTTCCACAACCAGCTACGTCATTGCAACATTCCACCCAACCATAGGCCAGCGTGCTTCTTAATCTCTCAGGAACGCTACCACCCCCGAGCTGGGCATGATTCTCCAAGGAATAAGGAACAAGCAGGCTTACACATAGCCAAGGATACACAAAACACAGCCAAGCCAACACATTTGGGTTTATCAGGAAATCAACAAGACAGCCAAGCCAACATGGTCAGGTTTATCAGGAAATCTAGGAGTTGGGAAAGGCTAAATGCTAAGCTGGTGACCTCATTACAGAGCTAGGAACACCTACACCAGAACTAGCCTGAATTCTAAGACACCCACACACACCCAACACAAGGAATCAGTCCCTTCTCTGCTACACAGTCCCTCAGGCCTTGACTTCCCTTCCAGTACTATTCAGGGGTTGTGGAGAAGAAGGCCAGCCCTCTAGCTTTGCCCATGTAGTTTCCAAACACACGAGTTTTATCAAGCAACCCAAGCCCCCATCCCTGCTCCCAACACAGTCCGAAGACCAACCATTGCACGCATGCAATCAATCAGCAGTTACAGCTTAAATAGGGAAAATGACTCCTAATTCGTTCTTGGACCTATCATGGCCAAAATGACTCCCAAGTGAATTACAACAGTCCCAAAATGTATCAGTAAACACAACTCACAACATGGGGAAAACAACAGTCTGTCATGGGCAATGAAGCCACCGGGAGGACTTACACAGACCACGTTGGGGAAGAAAATACAGTCTCCCAACCTTTGCATGAGGGAAACTTGCACCAGACCCCAAAATATAGAGGGAAAAACATATGCACGAGCCACAAATTGGTAAGGAAAACTTGCACACAATCCTTGAGCGTAAAAATGGCTCTCCACAGGAAAATTGCGGGTGATAGTGACCGAACGGCCCCCAGCTTGCTGCGTGAGTAACAATAACGCTAAACCCAGCGTATGAGAGAAGGTTTACACCAGATCCCAAATACGGATCGAAAATATGCTATATACCACTCTGTGGAAACATGAGTGACACCCGAAACAGTTCCCTCCCCTAGCTGCGTGAGACCACACTCAAAGAAGAATATTGTGCATGGAAAATCATCAGACCACCATCCCTGTGTGAAGATGAACAAACAGTCACAAGAGTGGCATAGTCATTCTTCTGCCCATCGTGAGGTTCAATCCGCTGGTGGAGTGTGCGTGTGGGCAAGGAGTGACAATCCTACCACCCCAACTCCCAAACAATAACTGCCTCAACTACTCAGCAGAACGTTTAATGGTGGTGGTTGGATAAAACAAGGAAAGATGGGAAAATCAAAATAGGGTGGTGACACATGGATTTTCTCTCATGGCTCAAGGTTTGACATCCCCCCCTTATCCTTTTGAAAATCATGCCCCTTCTCAATTTAGTTATCGCGAACGTAGCTGGTTGGGGTTCATTTTAATTAAAGATGCATATTTACATGATGACAAAACTTGATGTGTATGCCGCATGCCCTGATATACCATCGGTGACAATTTCAACCCGAAACATAGCATAACCAATCGATGGTGGGGCCTTGGCCATTAGCTCCGCACCATGATTATTTACAATATATAAATCATATACATCTAATGCAACAAGGTCAAAACCGGGGTGTTACATTCCCCTCCCCCTTCAATAGCACTGTCCTCAGTGCTTTACAAAATTGAACAAAATGCTACACCGGTATCGCCTCAATGTTCCGCAGAATTGAACAAAAATGGATGTGCCAATCGCATGGCATCCTCCAACTCCCACGTAGCCTCTTCAGGTCCGTAGTGCTCCCATTACACCTTTACCTACCTTATGGCCCGGTTTCAGAGCATTGTCACCTTCCTGTCGAGGATGTGCATTGGCTCAATTCGGAACTCTCCCTCAGGTTCCACCTGAACCACATCCCAATTTATCACATGGTTAGGATCATGTACATATCTCTTAAGAAAAGAAACATGAAAAACATTATGATCCCTAGTGCAAGCAGGCAATGCAATTCTATATGCAACGGGCCCTATTCTTTCAAGCACTTCAAACGGCCCACAATATCTTGGTGACAGCTTGGCACAACTTCCAATCTTTAAGGAACTCTTACTTGCCCTCACTCTGAGGTAAACATGATCCCCAACGATGAACTCCCTATTCACCCTATGCTTATCTGCATAGCTTTTCTGTCTGTCTTGTGTTGCTTTCAGATTTTGCCTAATCTTTACAACCTCTTGCTCCATTTCCCTGAGCATTTCTGGTCCAAGCACAATCCTTTTCACTGGATTATCCCAAGTCACAGGTGTCCTAAACCTTCTCCCATACAAAGCTTCATACGGACTCATCCCCAAGGATTCCTGTTGTCCATTGTTATAAGCAAACTCTACCAAGTGCAAGTAATATTCCCACTTGGTTGGTTTGTCCATCACATACATGCGAAGCATGTCTTCAAGCACTTGATTAACTCTCTCTGTCTGCCCATCTGTCTAAGGATGGTATGCAATGCTGAATTTTAGCTTTGTACCCAAATCTGCAAACAACCCCTTCCAAAAGTTGGAAGTGAACTTGACATCTCTGTCAGAGACTATTGCCTTAGGCATTCCATGCAATTTGAAAATCTCCTTCATGAAGATCTTTGCAATGTCATCAGTCCTATGCGTAGATTTAACCGGTATAAAATGTGTTGCCTTTGTCAACTTGTCTACCACAACCATGATGGAATCATGTTGCCTCCAAGTCATCGGAAATCCTGTAATGAAATCCATGGAAATAACTTCCCATTTCCATTCTGGAACTGGCAAAGTTTGCAACAAACCTACTGGATGTTGATGCTCAACCTTTACCTGCTGACATTTCATGCACCTCGAAATGTACTCAGCCATATCCCTTTTCATTCCCAGCCAAAAGTACTGCTTCCTGGCTGTAGAAATTGTCTTATGATATCCTGGGTGACCAGAATACGGATCTTGATGGATTTCATCCATAACAACTCTCCTCAAATATGCTACATCTGGAATATAAATTCTACCTTTATAAGTGAGAAGTCCATCTCCTTCCAATTTATATCCCCCATACCTCTTCTGAAGACTTTGTTGTTGCAATTTGTCTTTTACCTACTCATACAATTCGTCTCCAGTAGCATGACTAACAATCTGCTGCCTCAAATCCGATTGGCCAATACTAAGAGATGCCACATGCATTTCTTTCATCTTCCTGCTGAGTGCATCAGCTACCTTGTTTTCTTTTCCTTTTATGTGCTTGATTTTGAAATCAAACTCACATAAAAATTCCAGCCATCTCGCTTGTCTAGCATTCAGAGTAGGCTGATCAAACAAATACTTCAGACCACAATGGTCTATCCTGAGCTCAAATCTCCTACCCATCAAGTAATGTCTTCACACCTTGAGGGCATGTACTATGGCTGCAAGCTCTAGATCATGGGTGGCATAGTTCTTCTCATGTTCCTTCAACTTTCTTGACTCATAACATATCACGTGGTTGTCCTGCATAAGGACTCCTCCAAGCCCTTGTTCGCATGCATCGATACACACCACAAAATATTTCTTCGGATCTGCAACTTTCAATACTAGTGCACTGGTGAGAATATTCTTCAACCTCTGGAAAATTTCTTCACACCTCAATGTCCATTCGAAATTCATCCCCTTCTTTTGCAAAGAAGTGATGACATGTGCAACTTTGGAGAATCCCTCAATGAACCTCCTATAGTATCCTGCAAGTCCCATAAAAGATCTTACATCCGTCACATTTCTTGGAGTAGGCCAATTCATAATGGCTTCAATCTTTTCAGGGTCCATAGATATACCCTCTTCTGAGATAATGTGACCCAAGTACTTAATTCTATATCTATAGAAGTTACACTTGCTTAGTTTCGCATACAGCTGATGCTCCCTAAGCAATTTCAATGTCAATTTCAAATGCTCTTCATGTTCTTCCTCATTCTTGGAATAAACAAGAATGTCATCAAGGAAAACAAGAACAAACTTATCCAGATATCTATTGAAGACACTATTCATAAGGCACATTGTTATCTCCCAAACTGACCACCGTCTTTTTGGGTGATAGAATGGGTAAAATTTTTACTTCTGTAAGTCTTGGGCTTCAAAATTCAAATTTTCAGCTTTCGGCAATCAGCTAAGCCTGTGGAAGTTTACTTAACTGCCGAAACAAGTCAATTTCGGCAGCTAAGATAGTTTGCCACAATGGCCTTAAACTGCCGAAAATGTTTTCATGTTCAAAATTTAAATTTCGTGCTTTTGAACGTGCCAAATGTCAAACTATATATAAATCATCAAATTCCAGTCCACAGGTCAATTCACAAATTGACATAACTAAAACCAGCGTTGAGTCAAACCCCAAGACCGACTGCAGGTGTCCTGGGTGTGGTGAAAGTCTTTGCATTGTGGAAAATCTGACAGGTCGAAGGTATCTGGCCTCTAATCGAACCATGAATCTGGCCTGAGAAGGTGGACTGCTACATGTTTCCCTGTAGGATTGATACAGATTATGGTGCCTGTTGAATCAATATCTGAAAACCAGTATATATCAATTCAGGCAGGCAGATCAGGGATTTTGAATTAGGGTTTTAGTTAGAATCAGTATTATTGAAGCGATGGGGAATACACGCTTTAGACTGGCTCATGTAATGCCCAACGTATGGTTCTACAAGCTCAGAGACATTGGCAGAACCAGAAGCCAGAGAAAGCTTCTTGAGACCAGGAAGACTAGAGTACCGGAGTCTGTCATTGCTCTACCTAGAAGAAGTTATTATTTTGTGAAAGGGGTTATGCTTTACCGCAAGGCCTCTGTTGTAACTCCTTTTCCGGAGCAAGCAAACATGTTCTTCAGTATGGTTCTAATAATGTGGCCGGATTGCCCAGCCCAGTACGAGACGAGGATGATCAAGACTTGAGACAGCATTTCGATCAGCCACTGGGGAAAACTGTGAAAGAAATGTTTGATCTTGTTCATGATCCATTCACGTTGGATACAAGCAGTATCACTTGCTCTAGCTCCTGCAGTTGGTCAATTTCTAATTCATTAACTCCTAAGGATCAATCAGACGAAGAAATCAGCGAGGAAGTGCCGTTCTTCAATGCGAAATCTCCAGAGTTCTTCAATGCAAAAAAACTCCTGATCCAGGCAGCGGTTTGATTTTGGAGATGAAGAATAAGCAAAGGAAGTTTGTTCAAGAAATTGAGCCAGAGAGGATTAAGCCTCCATCGATTAGACGAAGAAATGCAGAGGCCATACCAAAGATTACTCTTCCAAGGAAAACCCAACAACTTTCTGAGCAAATCTCTGCTCTTAAAAAGGCTGAATCCAGATAGCCGAGTTCAACTTCTCCTCATAATTACGCACTAGCTGGACAACACCATAACTAAACACTTCACGGGTTAAACTCATTGAATTGGCATCTAAATTTTCAAACGTTGCAAACAATGTTCATATCCCGGGTTATGATCAGGTTTTGGCACCACTGAAGTCTTTGTTTCAGCCAAGTAGCAGCGATAAGTCAAGTATCGACTCAGAAGGGGCGTTTTGTCCATCAGAATGCAGATTCAATGCACAAGAGGAGTCTACAATCACTCTCCATTTGCACGATTTCTGCAGAACGTCCCTCTTTTGTCTATTACAGCCACGAAATCAGTTTTACTAGAACGCCTCATCTCTACCATCTTGAGTTAAATCTCCAGCTGCTATGCCATGTGTCTGCTTCAGTATGCTTTTACTCTTAAATGATTCTCAAGTGCCACAGCATCTCTATCAGTCGACTACCACATCATGAAAACCAAATCTCCGAGCCTTGGAAGGCTGCTTCACTTCACCAACCATCGAACTGTTAAAGAAGATCTTCACATCAGAATCTGTTTGATTTTAGGGATTAGTCCCTATCGTTTCATTTTGACTGTCAGTTATTGTTTAGTTGAATTAAATAGATCCACACTTTTAGGATCTGAAAACAGTTTTGTAAAGGCTTTAAAAGCCTATGAACTCATACTGAAAAGGGGGGTTCAATCTTGGAGAGAATTGGGCCTATGTTATGATTGCTTATCTTAATAAAATCACAGTCTTCTTTTGCCACTGTCATCAGACCATTCATGTTATCTTTTATTTCTGTACTTTGTTTAAGTTTAGCTTAGCCTATGCTCATAAGCTTGAATGAAGGATTTCTTATTTGTTTAGTATGACCCTGCATCCAATGTACTTGGTCATTTAGACCCTGCATTACATGTACTTGGTTATCTGAATGATATTCTCCATGCATTTCTGTTATATTATATCTGACTGGCAGTCTCTAAAAGCACTGGTTCATTAATAGGTTTTGATAAGCTAATCCTTTCATTGTGCTTTCTTGGTATCCCATTGATCCACTCACTGAAAGAGAAATGATTTTTTAAAGTTACCAAGCATACTTAGTCATAACCACTAAGTAGTTTCTTGGAGAGCTAACACACATAAATGTAGTTGGTGCATTTGTGAGACCAAATGGTACCACTACAAACTCATAATGCCCATACCTTGTCCTAAATGTTGTCTTATGAATGTCTTCATCCTTGATTCTCACCTGATGGTAAACAGACCTCAAGTCAGTCTTGGAAAACACCTTTGCTCCTCTCATTTGATCAAAGAGGTCATTAATCCTAGGCAAAGGGTATTTATTCTTCACAATAACCTTGTTCAACTGTCTGTAATCAATAAATAACCTAAGTGTACCATCTTTCTTCTTTGCAAATAGAACTGGTGCTCCCCAAGGAGACACACTCGGCCGGATATACTTCTTTTCCAACAACTCTTGCAGTTGCATCTTCAACTCTAGCATCTCCGGTGTACTCATCCTGTAGGGTGCCTTGAACACTGGTGCTGCTCCTGGAACAAGTTCAATAGTGAAGTCAATGTCCCTCTTTGGAGGAAGCCCTGGAATCTCATCAGGAAACACATCCCTGAATTCCTATAACACCTGATAGTCCTCCAACCTCGGAGTTTCATCATCTGATGCCTCCAAAATATGGGCTGCATACAACTGGCAACCCTTCCTACAGAACTTCTTTAACTACATTGCTGAAACCTGCCGTACTAAAATCACCTTTGGAATACCTTTCACAACTACTAGGTTCCATTCTTCATTCATGCATTCAAAAGTCTTATTGTAACAGTCAAACTTCACCCTGTGAGATTCTAACCAATCCATTCCAATGAGAACATCATAGGAACCAAGCGGTAGAACATTCAGATATACACAAGTGACCAATGCATCCATGATCAATGGACATTTCTCTACCACTTCACTGACTTTTCTCTTAGTTCCATTGGCTAGCTTAACTAACCAATATTTTCTATGCTTTACCTTCTTAAAAGCACAAATATCCACTACTCTAAGAGTAATGTAACTCTGAGTAGAACTAGGGTCAATCAAAATAGAAACAGATTGCTCAACAATCTTACCTACTACTTCAACCACAGTTGATTAGTGATCTTCCTCGCGATCCTCCAGTGCTGCATAAATCCTAGGGACTGCCCTTGCTACTTGACCCATTGTTTCTACTTCTTGAATTTTATAAGCTGGCCTTGCACTCTCATTCTCAAGTGGACAATTTCTGCGCATGTGGGGTCCTCCACATTTCCAACATTGAAGTGGCCCTCTATTTTGTTGTGGATCTTTATGCTTTTCTCATGTCATTCCAACTGGTTTACTCACAGCTTGGGATGGCTGCTTTTGTTGATTCCTAAAGTTAGAACGTTTGAAAACTTTCTCTCTTTGGTCAAACTTCTCATTCTTCTTGTCCTTCCATGCCTTATGGTAATCCGGCTTACCTTTTCTTTGCTCATAGCAATACTTAGCCTTCCTTATTACTTCTTCAAGAGTTCTAGGTTTATAAAATTCAATTCTATCTTTGTAGGACTGAGGTAACTCACTCAGAAAACGTTGGACCTTCACTTTTTCATCTTTGATGTACCGTACATACCTCAACAGCTCCAAAAACTTATTTGCATACTCTTCCATGGTCCATTGTCCCAATCTCAAATCATGGAACTCCTTAATCTTGTCATCATAATACCTGTCAGAGAGGTATATTTGCTTGAAATACTTCTTGAATTAATTCCACTTAAGCCTCCTTTCACTGATCCTCTTTACTTGCTTGAAGTGTTCCCACCAAATGGATGCTCTTCCATTCAGATTGAATATGGCGACTCTTGCCTTCATGTTTCTTGAATAATCATGCACTTGAAAGTACTTATTTATCCCAAGAAGCCAAGCTTCAGCCTCTTGTCCAGTCTTTACCTCACCATCAAATGTAGGAGGTTTAGATTTCTTAAATTCATTCTGAGAGAAATCCCTATGGTGTCTCTTTCTTTTTCTTTTATGAGAAGAAGAACTGGAATCCCCACTGGATTCTTTAGAGTCAGATGACCCACTAGAAGTCCTTCTCCTTCTCCTAGTGCTGCTCTTACTGCCTTCTGGCCTTGATGTACCCCGTCCAGAGTCTATCTTCCTTTGCAAGTTTGTCAAACTTGGAAACATTGCAGCATTTAACTGATGTTGCTCTTCCTGGGCTTTGATCAAGCTTCTCATGGTGGCTGCAACATCTTACGGTGTCTCCTGGAATATACTTCCATTAGACTCTATGTCATCATTCCCATTACGGACATTTTTTCCCATGGCATCTTCTGCTCGCTCGTAATAATCCTGAGCATCATACCCATCATGGGTTCTCATGACTGAACCACCTATGGCTTTACCACACTGTTCTGATCTCTGGAGTGCTGCTCTTGGAATTTATCTAAAGTTCTGCAAATGTGTTTGTATCAAACTGTTAGATGCATAATATTAATATAAATCCAGATTACTTACCTTTTCTTCTGGAAATTCATAAAACAACAATTATGCTAAACACAGAATTTTCTCTATTTCATATTCATCCCTGTAATCCACTGACAATCCCCTGCAATCTACTAAAACAGTTAGAATTTTTGGAGAAAATTTCCACTTCGAAAAACCCAAAGTTTCCTTCTCTTCATCGAGTCTCTTCCGCACAAATTTTTCTGGCGTTTCAGCGGGCAAATTGCCAAACTTTCGATCTGCATTGGCGACATGGAGAATTGTGCATCGGGTGCATAGTCCTTTGGGAATCCACAATGGTGGAAAGTTATCTTCCTACCATTTCTGCAGGCGAACATCTAGACTTCCGACCGGTGAGTTACTTGTCTAATTCCTTTCGTAGGTCACAGTTTTGTCGGCGGTTGGAACGTCATCCCACTATGGCATCGGACTCTCGGTCCTCTAGGCTTCTGCAGTGGTGGCAACCAATCAACTATTTTTCACCGATCCTTTTCTTTCCTATCGGCAAAAACTCCCCCTATCCATCGCCGGTCATCCCCCTATTTTTCGCCACCGCCCGGGGTTACTGTTCATTATTGCTTTGATCTCAGCGACTGGAGGACAAGTTCATCGGCGAGATAGTCGACTAAGCAGCCGCAATGGTGGATTCTCAAACCTTCATTGAACTTTTCCCGATCGGCGATCCGATCCACTAACATTTCCCGATAGCTAATGATCTCATGCCTTTAGAGAAAATTTGAATTTTCCTTTTTCCTTGTCTTCTGCGGCATCGGCAGTTGAAGACTCTATTCGTCGGAAGGATAGTTCACTAGCTAGCTGCACCAGTGGACGTTCAATCCACTAGATTCCTCCGATCCAAACAGCTAATCGTCGCCGATCACTGATGGCCTCAACACTTAGACAATTTTTGAAAAATTCTTCTTCTGTCGGTGAAAACTTTCTCAATCTTCCACTGACTCTATCAGCTCCATGATCCACTAACACCTCGGCATCAGCAAGGGGAAGACTAAAGCATCGGCGTTTTAGTCCCTTTGGCAGCCGCAACAGCGGATTGACAAACCGCTAAATTCTTTTGTGGTGTCGGCGAACCCAACATCTATTTTCTCCGACGGACGTCGCACACTTAGAAAATATTCCTTAATTTTCCTTCCAATTGTCTTCCATCTGGTGTGCTTCCACCTAGCTCTCCGCTGCATCAGAAGTCCTTCCCACTAAGTGTTCCGATGAACCGAAAATTCAAACACTTAGACATTTTTTGTGAATTTTCCAGTCATTCACCGATTTCTCCTGGGCAAAAGGAAACATGCCTCTGCTAACTGGTCTTTCATGGCTCATTCAAGCCCATGCTACAACATGAGCTCTGATACCACACTGTAACATCCCCGACCCTCCGACCGACGAAGAGGACACTACCATGGCGTTAACCATCCGGGCTAAGAGCCCCATGAACATGTGCATTCATAAAATGCTGAAATGCTGAAAACAAAATGCATTGAAGTAGAACATACACAGATACAATTATTTATCATACACAATGGAAGCAAGATGCATTCTTACAAGCATTCAACATCTTCATCATAATCATTAACCGTAAATAGGATTGCAGAAGTAAAATAGACAAGATTACTTATCTTATGAAGAACTCATTATGCAACCAGCTACGTCGCTGCAATGTTCCACCCAACCATAGGCCAGCGTGCTCCTTAATCTCTCAACAACGCTGCCACCCCCGAGCTGGGCATGATTCTCCAAGGAATAAGGAACAAGAAGGCTTACATATATCTAAGGATACACAAAACACAGCCAAGCCAACACAGTTGGGTTTATCAAGCAATCAACAAGACATCCAAGCCAACATGGTCAGGTTTATTAGGAAATCCAGGAGTTGGGAAAGGCTAAATGCTAAGCTAGTGAGCTCATTACAGAGCTAGGAACACCTACACCAGAACTAGCGTGACTTCTAAGACACCCACACACACCCAACACAAGGAATCAGTCCCTTCTCTGCTACATAGTCCCTCAGGCCCCGACTTCCCTTCCAGTGCTATTCAGGGGTTGTGGAGAAGAAAGCCAGCCCTCTAGCTCTACCCGTGTGGTTTCCAAACACACCAGGTTTATCAAGCAACCCAATCCCCCATCCCTGCTCCCAACATAGTCCGAAGACCAACCATTGCATGCATGCAATCAATCAACAGCTACAGCTTAAATAGGGAAATCAACTCCTGAGTCGTTCTTGGCCCTATCGTGGCCAAAACGAATCCCAAGTGAATTACAACAGTCCCATATTGTATCAGTAAACACAAATCACAACATGGGGAAAACAACAGTCCGTCTTGGGCAACGAATCCACCGGGAGGACTTACACAGACCACGTTGGGGAAGAAAATACAGTCTCCCAACCTGTGCGTGAGGGAAACTTGCACCAGACCCAAAAATACAGAGGGAAAAATATATGCACGAGCCACAAATCGGTAAGGAAAACTTACACACAGTCCCTAAGCGTAAAAATGGATCTCCACAGGAAAATCATGGGTGATAGTGACCGAACGGCCCCCAGCTTGCTGTGTGACTAACAATAACGCTCAACCCAGTGCGTGAGAGAATTTTTACACCAAATCCCAAATACATATCAAAAACATGCTAGATACCACTCTGTGGAAATGTGAGTGACAATCGAAACGGTTCCCTCCCCTGGCTGCGTGAGACCACACTCGAAGAATAAGCTTGTGCGTGGAAAATCATCAGAACACCATCCCTGCGTGAGGATGAACAGACAATCACAAGAGTGGCGTGGTCATTATTCTTCCCATCATGAGGTTCAATCCGCTGGTGGAGTGTGCGTGTGGGCGAGGACTGATAATCCTGCCACCCCCACTCCCAAACAATAACTGCCTTAACTACTCAGTAGAACGTTTAATGGTGGTGGTTGGATAAAACAAGGAAAGATGGGAAAATCAAAACAGGGTGGTGACACATGGATTTTCTCTCATGGCTCAAGGTTTGACATCCCCCCTTATCCTTGTGAAAATCATGCCCCTTATCAATTTAGTTGCCATGAACGTAGCTGGTTGGGGTTCATTTTAATTAAAAATGCATATTTACATGATGACAAAACTTGATGTGTATGTCGCATGCCCCGATATACCATCGGTGACAATTTCAACCCGAAACACAGCATAACCAATCGATGGTGGGGCCTTGTCCTTTAGCTCCACACCATGATTATTTACAATATATACATCATATACATCTAATGCAACAGTGTCAAAACCGGGGTGTTACATTTTTCAAGGAACAAGAACTCATGGGATCTTCTACAAAGCAAAATCTGATCTTGATTTGATTGGGTTTACTGACAGTGATTGGGCATGTGAAAATACAGATCTAAAGTCTACATCAGGATATGTGTTCATTCTTGTAGAAGTACCAATCAGCTGGTCAAGCAAGAAGCAGAGTGCCATAGCACTCTCATCTATAGAAGCAGAGTATAGAGGAGTTGTAAATGCAGCAACTCAATGTTTGTGGTTACAGGGGATACTTGGAGAATCTGGTTTTGAATCAGATTTTTCAACTATTATCTACTGTGATAATCAGAGCACCATTCAAATCTGCAATGATCCAGTTCAGAGACATTGAACCAAGCACATTGAGATTCATATGCATTACATCAGACAGCTTGTGCATGATGGCACCATTGATCTACTCTTATGTGCATCTTCAGAACAAGCAGCAGACATCTTCACCAAAGTATTTTGTGAGAAGACCTTCAGCTATCTCAAATCATTGTTGGGGATTGCTGATCATGCTGTGAAGCATGATTGATAACAAGATTTCCAAAAAAATTGTTTTTCCTGTCCATGTTTAAGGGAGGATTTTCCCACTGGGTTTTTGCCTCTTTCCTTGGTTGTATGGACAAGCAGTATGTAAAGGGTGCCTAAGCCTTGTTTCTAGGCCCTATATTTTTCTGATATTTACTCATAAATTCAGGCTTAAGGGGGGGTGTTAGAATAATCAACCCATAGTTACCTACCTTAGACATTAATTTTAATTTTTTTGTCTTATTACCTAGTTTCCTAGATTCCATTCTATGCTAGTTGCCTTCTACAAGTCCTAAAAGTTAACATATGCTAAAACTGAGTCATGGAGCTCTTGGGAAACATCTTGGAAATCAAATTTAGCATGTCTGCTTTATTCCAAATTCTCAAAAGTGCATATCTGCTTTTTCTGAAAATTTGCCTTGTTTTATTCTTATTTAAGGCAAAAGGAAAAGATAGACTAGGTGTAGTTGACTTGTTTTTTCCCACATCATACTCCTTCCTTTTCTCCAAATAAAAGCATGCATGATTTGTCTTTCCATCCCTCTTTAGCTTTCCCACTTGACTTAGCAAATTCGTGAGCATCTTCATAGATTTGGAAACTTCTTTATGCACCTATGGGGGATTTGACTAGATTTAGTATGCCTACTTTTTTACTATTTCGAATGGAATATTTATGCATTAAATTCTCTCATGTAATGATATATTGCAGCATCCTATTACTTCATAAGTTTGGATATTGTACACTTATTGAATACATATCAATGTTATGTTCCAATTTGAGTCTCCTTTGGTGTGAATTTTGCATGTTTGATTAGCAATTTTGTGAGTGTAATTGTTCTATCTCTTGGGTTCAACTTCCACAGTTCATATGACTAAAAACTAATGCCTAGCATGGAAATATACATTGGCACATGAAATTTAATAACCTCCTATGGACCAACCACCAAGACAACCATTCCAGCTTTGGAGGAGTAGGTGAAAAACTTGAAAATTATATATCACTTATTCAACAGTGCATAATAAACAAGGAAAAAATACCTTAGAATACTCAGATTGATGTCTAGCCCCTAGGAATCACGTTCTTTACAAAAATTCATCATGCTAGCACATTTTATTATAATGACCCCTTGGGGTATGAACATGTGAGAAGAAAATAGAAGGGCCAATAAAGGCCTGATGGACTTCATAATGTTGATGATGAACATTTAAGATGTTCATGATTTTCCCACTTTCTTGAAAATCCAACTAAGTACATCTTAGATGGTAACAAGTAGAACTATACACTTTTATATCTTCCCTCAAACTATTTCCTTCCCAAAACCTGAAAAGGCAACAAAGAGTTTAAAGGAATGGCCCTCTCTTTAGAACCAGAAAACAAGCGAAGCATTATATATATGAACAAAAATTATATTAAAAATAAAAAATAGTATCATATAACTAAATCCAGGCCAGGAAAATAATATTATTTAAAAAAATATATACTTTTTTTCTTTTTCTCTTTCAATCAATATTCTGGCAATAAGGAAAGAGGGATTTTTTTCACCAGAAATTACAGCCACTAATATTCAACCTTTAGGGAATCAAGAGGCCTTTCTTAGGCCCCCAAGAAGCAACATTGGGTCAATAGGCCCCCTGTCAGAACCCCAAATTTTCACAAAAATTTAAAATTTTGAGATAACAATAAATGCTAAAACCTGTGGTCTACTGACAGCTGACGGATTTCAAATAAAAGAACAGTCAAGTACTTAGTTTCACTAAATCTTAATTATAATAACTTAACAGTTTATTTTCGTAACAAGAATAAAGTTTTCTTGCATGTTGTTTACTTCAGTTTACTAATTAGTATTTTCATGTCAAGTAGGTGGATTCTACTTTTGAATCCGGGGCTTACTTAGCAATCGTGCTAACGCAGATGAATACTGATTCTTACAGGTTTACAGGTATGATCGAACGAGTACTTAATAAAAGTTCTTTAAAGTGTCAGCAGTATTTTATTCGCAATTAAAAAGCTTAGTAAATAAGCTGCTAAGCTCTAGACAGCTCCTGTAAGGTAAAACCATTTGGCTTCCTTCAGTTTTCTAGTAGACATGTTCAGAAGTAAGTAACGACAATAAGATATGTTTGCGACTTTAAGCTTTAGAATCACAGTTACAAAGTATTTCTACTTTAGTCTAAGTAAATTATAATGTTATAATGATTGTTTTTGTCAGCATTTATGCAATAGTACAATATCTTGTCTGAGTAACAATTATCCCACGTTTCGCTTCTGCAATATAACTTACAGTTTGATAATCTTGGACAGTATAAGTTCGATTGTTCAAGCTGCAAACCATCATGCCTTCCTACATAAGATCATTGTTTGCCTATACTTTAA
Organism: Pseudotsuga menziesii; assembly: GCA_001517045.1. Lineage (NCBI taxonomy): Eukaryota > Viridiplantae > Streptophyta > Pinopsida > Pinales > Pinaceae > Pseudotsuga > Pseudotsuga menziesii. The sequence goes on along the minus strand of LPNX010466203.1, from coordinate 489,928 downwards.
TTTTCATTTAAACCATGTGGTTCTAATAACTTTTGGACTCCAAAGATTCATTCCTATTCTAGTTCTCTTGTTTAGTTCTATAACTACTTATTGCCCAATTGACCTAGTGAGTCTTTTAGTAATTTCCAATTTGAGTCGTAACTCAAAATTCATCAACATATTGTTGCTATGATCTGTGTAACAGAATCCCATATTAGTACTCTTACAATAAGTTTTGTATCACTTCAAAGTTCTGTTATTATTTGAGTTGTTAGTTTTTGTGAGTCTCATAGACATGCATAAACTGTTGTTTGATAGAAATTTAGTCTATACTTAGTTTATGATCATAAACGTATTCAAAATAGAATTTATAGTCCTTTGCACTAATGCATTATGCCATTTATAAAATTATGACTTGTAATATTGTTATTGTAAGAGATTTACAAAGTATAAACTATAGTTTTATTACAAGGAAAACTATAGTTGTTTATTGGTTAGCAAGAACTCTCCCAATACAATATTTAATTTCTTATCTATAATAAAGACTTAAAACTTTGATCTTATCTATAAACAAGACATGAATTAATTGATTTCTATCTTATCATAAACAATGTTTAGAGAAAGGTTATGCAACCATTCATATCGTTATTGTGATGTTATGATATGATAATATAATGTTATTGGTGAAAAGTGTTTAATGCATAAACAAAATCGAGCTTTTAACTAAGATTTATGAATGACACTATTAACTAGGTCAACATAACCATCACGTTGATAATTTGTCACTATATTACATATGATATGGCGCATATGATTTACGATGGCATGACAAATTATTGGGTTAACATTATAGTTTAAAAACTTGTCCCAATGATTTAATAATTGATTTTTGATTTATGTAGGCACTATAGAACACGTCCCTTTTGCATGGTTTGATTTCTTGTCTACGTGGTCATCTCCTGTCCACGCATGGGAGATATAAAATACTGTCGAAACCTTACCCTTATCATTTCCCTTCTGCGGTTTGCGCTGGCTCTAGGGTTTCCCTGCTTAGTTTCCATGGCGTCCATCATTCCTCCTTGCTCCAGTTGCCTTATGCCTTGACTCAGTGCTGCTTTTGTCACTGGTGTGTGGGTTGAAAAACCATTCTCCGTGGCTAGGTTCTCATTCTGTAATTGTGAAGGTTAATATTGCTCGTGGCTTGCTATCTGTGTAGTTCTCCTTTCGTTGTCTTCGTAGCTTACAGTTTGCTTCAGATACCGGTTACTGCTCTTGTGGGTCGTCGTTGTGAAAGAGATACCCTTGCATTTTGTTGAGTTTTTAAGAAGGCAAAGCCTGTAGGTGACAGTGCTTCATTGAGTTTGCTCATCGTTCTCTTCTAACAAGTAAAAATAACTTGAGTTCAATTACTTTGTTGCCAATTTACTTTGTTGTTACAGTGGTTTGTATTGGTATTATTACTGACAGTGATCTATTACCTTACTTGCAGGTGCTCGCCGCTGTAAATCTTTTGCAATGAGAAATAGACAGTCACCAACAGAGGCCATGTCTCATGGTTCATTTTCGAGTAAGCCCCGTGGTCCAAATGTTGGATTTTTCACTCTACTAGTGTTAGGGTGGTCGATGGAATCGCCCAGGGTTTTGGAAAACCCTCCCTCGTCTCGCCACAAGTTATGTTGTTGTGTTGTTGTTTCTACAGGTTAATGTTGTAATACTTAGAATCAAACCCTCGCTAGGGTAGACTTCGTTTATCTGAGCACTGTACTTAGTTGAAGCTTTGGCTTTACGGTCGGGTTAAAGTTTGTAATTTTTGTAATGACAGTGTTGTTTTAAAACTCGATTTGGTTTAATAGATGTCTATACTATACTCTGTGTAATACTAGGGTTTTTACCCTTCTTGAATATAATGAAGTTTATACTCTGTAAGGGTTTATAAATAAAAATTGAAGGATGATACCTACAGCCGTAACTTAATTCTTGTTGGTTTTGATTGAAGTTATAGATTAGGGTTTGACTTGTAGAAACCCTTGTTTTGATATAAATTATCCTTTTTATAATAATTATACAATTTTTTTTTTATTCTATTTGTCCTTAAAGGACTGTGAGTAAATTATTATTTGTCCTTCAAAGGACTGTGAATAAATTATATTATCCTAGTTATTAATGGTTACATAATTTATGTAAATTTGGTTTTTAATGTTTTGGTACTTGTAAATGTAATAATTTTAAGGGTTTTAACCCTGACATTTATTTCTATAAATGCATGTTGTTAGTAAAAGAAAAGCATGGTTTCTTTTATAAATACATTTATACATGTTGATCAGTAATGTAAATCATTTCAGTGTATAAAAGTAGATACTGTGTTGATACAGTTTATAGAAGTAGATACTGTGTAGAAGAATGAATTATATACTTAAACATTCTACTGTTAGTAAATAATATGATTCTTGTTTCTTTTCTGATATTCTAAATACACAGTTTAGTTCTGAAAACATCTCTACAAAACATATTAATATTCTTTCTAGAAAACAACTATCTATTGAAAGAAAACATTTCAATACTCTGAAAAACATAACTATTCTATTCATTCATATTCCTATCATACTTCATTCATTTAAACACATTACTTGTGCTAGAGTACAATCTGGATTGCTCCGGATGGGGAAAAACACAGGTAGGATTTATTTTTCATCAAAGAACAGATTCGACATTAAAACAAATAATAGATTTCAAACTCACCAGTTTACGACATAACATATAATCATTCATTATTTGTTCACACACAGATATAAACTCTAACACAGAAACTAAAAGATAATGGAACCTGTTTTTAAAGTTGGATGACAACATCAATGGGAGGTCGTTCCTCCCTACCAACTCCTGGAGAGAGCTCAAACAGTGACTTCTCAGAACCCCGGAGCCTGTTCTGGTCTCCTTGGCTGGAACTAGCTGGAGAAAACAACAAAGTACTAGTCCAAAGACTCAATACCAACTTTGCACACTGTAGTAAGATCTTTCAGCTGCAAAGTTGTACTAGATCACTTTCCTGCACTTTACCCCTCAAACACCTTCCTCAAAATTTCCCTTCCCAATGGATTCCTTGAAGTGCATTCACCTGAATGATTCTTCTCCTGGAATGAGCATCCTCAGCTCTCTACATTGGGTACTTTTATTAAGATTGCCTAGGTCTTTTTGGGTTAGTTGTCATTAATTGAGCCACCTGCTCTAATCCCACTTTCTTGGGGGATCATGACCCCAAATGTAGGGAGGTTTCCACCTGCAACATAGGAAGTGTTTGAGGATTCTGCCACTTGTCTATTTTCTCTCCACCTAGTCCCCTCCACCAACTTGACCATTAACACTCTTTGTAACATCTCTACCAAGCTGTTGTCTCCACTTTTATTTATTTAAAATTAAAATATTCAAAATTACATTCCACGTCCTTGACTCTGTTGAGTCATCAGTTTCAAATTAGCATTAAATTTAACATAATGTCTTGGAATAAAATCAAAATAAGATAACATTATTTTACAAAATTGGGGCATGTGACATACACACCCCCTTAGAATATAACATCGTCCTTGATGTTATTTATTCTTCATCCTCCGAAGTCCCCTGGAACAGAATTGGATATGTATCTCACATTTTACTTTCCAATTCCCAGGTGGCTTCTTCAGGACGAAGGTGCTTCCATTGCACCTTCACCTGTCCAATGGTGTGGTTCCGAAGTGTAATTTCCCTCCTCCCGAGGATATAGTTCGGTTCCACCAGAAATTCTCCTTCTGGTTCCACCTATACAACATTCCAGTTAACAACATGAGTAGCATCATGAACATATTTCTTTAAAATGAAAATGTGAAAAACATTATGTACTCTTAAGTTAGGTGGTAATGCTAATTGATAAGCCACTTGTCCAATCCTAGACAAAATTTCAAATAGGCCACAGTAACGAGGTGCCAATTTTGCACAACTCCCCAATCTTAGAGATCTCTTTTTGGGCCTTACCTTGATGAACACATATTCACCTACCTGAAACTCCTTTGGATTTCTTTTCAAGTCTGCTTGACTTTTCTGCCGATCCTGTGCCACTTTCATATTTCCCTACACTTGTTTCACGATTTCTTCCATTTCTTTCAACAGTTATGGACCTAATACCAATCTATCTACTGGATTACTCCAAGAGATAGGAGTATTACATTTCCGTCCATATAAAATTTCAAACGGACTAAATCTAGCTGATGTTTAATAATAATTATTATAAGCAAATTCCACCAGATGTAAATAGTCCTTCCATTTACCTGGCTGGTCTTTCACATACCACATACATTCTCAATAAATATTCCAGTACCTGATTTACCCTCTCATTTTGTCCATGTGTTTGAGGATGGAAAGAAGTACTGAAATTTAATGTAGTGTTTAACCCTTTAAACAAGGACTTCCAAAAATTTCTTGTAAACTTAGGATCTCTGTCTGATATTATGACTTTTGGTACTCCATGTAATCGAAAAATATGCTTTAGAAAAATATCAGCTATGTTGGCAACTTTGTAAGTAGTTTTAACAGGTATAAAATGAGTTTCCTTGCTTAACTTATCAACTACTACCATGATAGAATCATTCTGATTTTGATTTCTAGGCAGTCCAGTAATAAAATCCAGACTAATCACCTCCCATTTCCAGCTAGGGATGGGTAAAGGCTGTAGCAAACCAGCTGGATGTTGGTGTTCAATTTTTACCTGTTAACATTCTAAACACCTTGCAATATATTCAGCTACTTCAGTTTTCATATCTAGCCAAAAATACTCTTTTCTTAACATGGTTATAGTCTTTTGATAACCTGGATGACCTGAATATGGTGTTTTATGAATTTCATCCAGAATTAACAGCTTAACCTTAGGTATGTTAGGTACATACAGTTTATCTTAATACATTAAAAATTCTTTTTCATTTAAACTGTAACCTTTTATTAAGTTTTCTGTTGGATTTTCCTGAGCTTTAGCTTGCAAATTCTGGTAAATTTCATCTTGTTTTATTCCTTCTTTAAGCTGTTCATCTAAGTCTGAACCATAAGTGTTGATTGTTGTTGCAAAATTCAGCCTTGCGTTCCTACTTAATGCATCAGCAACTTTATTTTCTTTACCTTTTATATGTTGGATTTCAAAATCATACTCGCTTAAGAAAGCTAACCACCTAGCTTGTCTGGCATTTAAATTAGGTTGATCTAAAAGATACTTCAATCCTTTATTATCAGTCATTAAAACAAATTTTCTGCCAATTAGGTGATGTCGCCACATCTTTAAGGCGTGTATTACAGTTGCTAGTTCCAGATCATATGTTGCGTAATTATTTTCATGAACTTTTAACTTTCTAGACTCATAGGGAATAACATGCCCTTCTTGAGTCAGAACACTGCCTAAGCCATCATTACAGGCATCAGTGCACACTACAAATTCTGTATTAGGATCTGTTATTCTTAAAATAGGTGCGCTGGTTAATAAAAATTTTAACTTCTTAAAGCTTTCTTCACATTTCTGATTCCAGTGGAACTTCTTTCCTTTCTTTTGCAAGGAAGTTATCGGATTTTCTATCCTTGAAAAGCCTTCAATGAACCTCTGGTAGTAACCGGTAATGCCCATGAAAGATCTAACATCCATCACATCCTTAGGAACCGTCCAATCTTCGATCGCCCGTATCTTTTCAGGATCTATGGAAATTCCTTCCTTCGTCACTACGTGAACTAAATACTGAATCTTATCCTTGAAGAAGTCACACTTACTAAACTTTGCAAAGAGTTGATGTTCTCGCAACTCTTGCAAAACATTTTTTAGATGTTCTTTATGTTCTTCTTCAGTTTTTGAATAGATTAGAATGTCGTCAATAAACACGACCACAAACTTATCTAAATACTTATGCATTATGTTGTTCATTAAACACATGAAGACAAATGGGGCGTTAGTAAGCCCGAATGGCATTGCGACAAATTCGTAATGACCATATCTTGTTCTAAATGTTGTCTTGAAGATGTCTTCATCTTTAATCCTAACTTGATGATATCCAGACCTTAAATCTATTTTTGAAAACACCGTGGCTCCACGTAGTTGATCAAACAGATCATCTATGCAGGGCAACGGACATCGATTGTTTATAGTCATCTTATTTAGCTGACGGTAATCTATGCAAAGTCGCATAGTTCCATCCTTCTTCTTAACGAAAATGACAGGTGCCCCCCACGGAGATACACTTGGTCGAATATAATTTTTATCAATTAACTCTTTTAATTTTGATTTTAATTCATTAAGTTCCAATATGTTCATCCGATAAGGGGCCTTTGAGCTAGGTACCACACCCGATACCAGCTCAATGGTGAAATCCAATTCTCTTCTCGGAGGTAATCCCGGAATTTATTCTGGGAATACATCAACATATTCTTTTAAGACTGGGATGTCTTCTACTTTTAACTTATTTGTGTTAATTTTACTTTCCTCATCAGTAATTGTTATTGCATAAGCTTTACATCCCTTTCTAACAGCTCATTTAAGTTGTAAAGCAGAAATCTGCCTTACTATAATTTTTCTAGGAACTCCTTTAACACTTACTGGTTTTTCATCACTGTTTAAGCATGTGAAATTTTTATCATAACAGTTTAGAATTACTCTATTTTGTTCTAACCAGTGCATACCAATCAGCAAATCATAACAGCCAAGTGGCAAAACATTAATTTTAACAACAGTTTCAAATTTATCCATAACTAATGCACATTCTTTCACAAAACAAGTTACTTTTCTTTTAGCACCAGTGGCTAATTGAACTAACCATGAATTCTCAAACTTATCAACGGATAACTTACATTTTTCTACTATCTGAGGTGCAATATAACTGAGACTAGCTCCTGGATCAATCAAAATAGTTACAGGGGTCTAATTTATCATACCTTCTACTTCCACCATGGAAGTCTGATACTCAACTTGTTGGTTCTCCAAGGATGCATTGATTCTGGGCATGCTCCTTGCTAGTTCCCCAATGGTCATCTCTTCCTGTATAGCATGAATGTTGCTAACAATCTTCTTCCGGTTTGGACAGACTGAAGCATAGTGTGGGCCATTACACTCCCAGCACTTGACAGGCTCTTTACGTTCAAAGTTCTTGGTAAAGTTTCCATGATTATTTGCAGTTTCCTTACCTTTAGAATTGTTCTAATTGTTGGGTATACTGTTCCTATTTCCTTGGAAATTCTTGTTATTAGAATAGTTTTTGGCCTTATTGTTCTTAAAATTTCTGTTATGCACAAAATCCTTCCTCTTAGATTCAAACTGATTATTTTTCTTAGCCTTCCAGTTGGCCAAGCTTTCTTTCTTCTGATTCTGCTCAAAACAAAAGTTAGCCTTTCTCATAGCTTCCTCCAAGGTCTTTGGGTTATTATATTCAATTCTATCTTTAATATGATAAGGTAGACAGCTAAATCGGTGTACTTTCGGTTTCTCATCTACAAGGTAGGGTACATACCTAAGTAGACTTAAGAACTTGTTGTTCAGATCCTAGCCTTTAACTGGTTAGAATAATTATATATTTGGAAGTACTTCTTCATCCCGGATAACCAGGATTCAGCTTCCTCCCTGTTAGAATATAATCCGTCAGGATTATTGTAAATAAATAATTAAATAGGAATTTGAATAGTTGCCCGGGAAGGTGAAAAGGCTGGTTCTCAACCGCCTCATTGTAATCTATAAATTAATGTTTTAGTCGTGAATAGAACATTGAATCAGGAGTTATTACCAACAACTGGTATCAGAGCAGGTTGTCTGCCATAACTACTGCTGCATTTCTGCGCCCTCCTGGCTGCCAGACTGCCTGCCAGTCTGCCCCTGCGCGCATTCATTATGTGCGTTTATTTTCTTAATGAAGAGCCTAACCCTAAGTTTTATCCACAATCTCCATTCCGTTTTCGTTGTTGCTGTCTGTGAGTATATCTCTGGTAAACCCTAATTCTTTCACGCTGTAAGTTTATGTTGCGGTGATCTATGCTGCAAAATATGCGTCGAGTATTCTTGCAGTAAGTTTATGCTACGTGTTGATGGCTGTATATGATGCGTTGAAGGCTGTATATGATGCGTTGAATATCATCTGTAGTTTATGCTGTGTGTTGATGGCTGTATATGATGTGTTGAAGGCTGTATATGATGCGTTGAGAAGTTGATATTGTGATATTGTGATATATTTTGAGGAGCTGCGTTGATATTGTGATATATTTTCAGGATCTGCGTTGATATTGTGATATTGTGATATATTTTGAGAAGCTGCGTTGAAACTACATAAAACGTAGATTTACCCTAGATTTTGGGTGAAGTTTGAAGTGAAGATTCACGCCCTCAACTGCGTGGAGTCTGTAAACATTTTCATGTTGCTGGTATATATATGAAAATGGATTGTGCAGTGAAGATTCAAGCCTTGTAACGGTGTATGCTGGTGATTATTTTTGAAGACTGCGACCTACCTGGAGGAGACTGCGTGGAGGAGACCGCGTGAAGCTTGAGACTGAAGACTGCGTTGATCTATATATCGACTGCGTTGTGATATATCAACTGCGTTGTGATATATGATGGTATGTGATATGTGATATATGATTGCCTGAGAGGAGCTGTAAGTTTATGCTGCGAATGGTGAATGAGTTGGAGACTGGTGCGCGTTGAAGAATGCGTTGAGCTGCCTGCGTTTTGAAGAAGCCCACCGGGCTGAACCCTAATTTTTGCTGCGATATAGTGAGAAGACTGCATGGAGGAAGGAAACCCTAACCTCCGGACTGCTGCTTGCCTTGCTGGTGCACTTCTTATTGTGTTGTTTATTGCTAAAAACTGGTTTCTTCGGGGCCTCTGTATTGGTTTTATCATTTTCCTGGCATTAATATGGATTTTGCAAGAAAAAAAAAACAGTTTCCATATTCTTCGATACGTTATACTATTCATAGGTGTGATGAACAGTTTGTTTTCAGTTTATGATATCTAAGATGACCTTATATCGAGAAGAGTCAACTCAAGTGACGCAGAAAAATTTACTGAACTATGCCCTTGCAATGGCATGGCCTGGAGAGTCATATGCTATCGATCATGAAGCGTCCAGAAGTTAAAAGTTAGATTCACAATAATTTAGCTATTGTGCTATGAACAAGCTTAAGGGTTTGGGGATCGACGTGAAACCTCTATCTCCTCATATAAAGACACACCATAAATGAGAAGCTGAGATATACTTTGCAGCTGCTTCAAAGTTCATAGTCAGATTTCTTTCTTAATATGTTAGACTGTGTGTTGATTTGAAGCTGCTATTTGAGATTGTGGCGCCCACCGTGGTATTGTGACTGATATATACGTTGAAGCTGATGCCTGAAGACTGAGCCTGCGTTGAAAACTGAAAGCTGCCTGGAGATTCACGCTGCTTGAAAGCTGACTGAGAATTGTACGTGGAGAATTGAAAACTGAAAGCTGCCTGCGCCGAATTAGACTGCTGAAAACCTATTGAAGACTGCCTGACTGATCTATGGTTTATCTATGCTTTGAGAAATAATACTACGTGCCTGGTGCTGCGATTTGAAGACTTGAAGACTGCTCTTTTCTGCTGAATAATAATGTATGCTGTATATCATCCTCACTGATATATTTTGTATCTCTTGATTTCTTCTCCCTAGAATTGCTTTCAATTTGTAACTGTGCTTGAAAATAAAGCTGTAACCACTGCATGAGAAGATTGTTAATTGTGGCATAGACTGTATTGTAAAAAGTGCAGAGACTCAGACCTGCATTGTGTAGAATAGTGCACAGAATTTATATATTGAAATGATATATAAATTAAATATAGAGCAGCTGCAAGATTGTTTTGATAGGGCTGATAGGCTGCAGAATCATTTTGTAATATATAAAGGAGCAGGAATCTAAACCTGCATCCCATATTTTTTTCTAAAGCATTCTGTAATTTATAGTTTCCAGATTAGAGATGCACTCTTTGGCATCTAGTATTGGTGTTTCCCTTGCCGGCAAAGACCAATCCAAAGACCCTTCCAAGGGAGATTGCGGCAAAGAGAGAGGCAGAAGAAGAAGAAATTTCAGAGGTAGAGGGGGCAGAAGCAAAAGATTAGACTTGCAGTGCAAGCATTGCGGAAAGACTGGGCACACATCAGATCAGTGTTGGGCTTCATGGGACTCCATCAAAGACAAGCACAACCAGAAGACAGATGACCAAGATGCTAGTAAATTTTCTGATTCTTGTATTGTTGCACATTGTAATCTTGGATTTAATGAAATGACTTCTCTTTCATCTTACAAAGATTGTTGGCTGCTTGATACTGGTGCAACATCACACATGACATTCAGAAAATATTGTTTTGAAGAACTTAATGAATCAATAGATGGCATAGTTTACTTTGCAGATAAGTCAAGTATTAAACCAAAGGGAATGGGCACCATTCAACTGAAGATGCCTGGATTTCCTGACTTCTTGTTGAAGAACGTTCTCTATCTTCCAGAGTTGCAGAGAAGCCTGCTATCCTTGGTGGAGATT
>LPNX010466203.1:466586-477129 GCA_001517045.1 Pseudotsuga menziesii | reverse complement strand
GGGAAGGTGAAAAGGCTGGTTCTCAACCGCCTCATTGTAATCTATAAATTAATGTTTTAGTCGTGAATAGAACATTGAATCGGGAGTTATTACCAACACTCCCCCTTCTCAGTCTCTCCATTAAAAGTTGGTGGTTTTATCTTTTTGAATTCCCCAGAAATTTCCTCATAAGGTTTGTATTTCCTCTTCTTAGCGTACAGACTATCATCACTACTGTCACTAGTAGTATGGTAATTTTGTTGTTCAGCAAACACTTCAGACGACGAACTACTTTCAGTTTTTGTATGCTTCATCTTTTTAGATTTTCATTGATGACTGGCATCTTCAGATTCTAACCTTCTACCCCTACCCTCAGTTTGAAACTTTTCCATTAGGATCTGATTCAGCTCTTCTTGAGCCCTCAGAATCCTTTCATTCTCTCGCTTTACAGACTCCATTTCATTTTTTAAGTCTTTTACAGTTTGTAACAACGCTGAGGAATTGGTAGTTAAATCCTCTAGTATAGGATCTCTTGGTAAATTCCTTGTTTCAGTAGCTGGAGACTCCTCCTGTTTCCCTGTTAATTCTTCCTGGTTTTGATTGAAGTTATAGATTAGGGTTTGACTTGTAGAAACCCTTGTTTTGATATAAATTATTCTTGTTATAATAATTATACAGTTTTTTTTATTCTATTTGTCCTTAAAGGACCGTGAGTAAATTATTATTTGTCCTTCAAAGGACTGTGAGTAAATTATATTATCCTGGTTATTAATAGTTAAATAATTTATGTAAATTTGGTTTTTAATGTTTTGGTACTTGTAAATGTAATAATTTTAAGGGTTTTAACCCTCACATTTATTTCTATAAATGCATGCTGTTAGTAAAATAAAAGCACAGTTTCTTTTATAAATACATTTAGACATGTTGATCAATAATGTAAATCATTTTTGTGTATAAAATTTTTAGTTGGTTCTTTAATAGTTTTTAAAAGAACTAACTTATGTTTGACCTAGGTTACTACAGTATATAAAAATACAAATAGATTACGCTGAGAATATGAGCTAGTGTCTATCCTATTTAAATTTTATAGAGCATTAATTCCTATATTGTTATTTTGTTAATTCGATTACTGTCACACAGTTTTCTTCAGTTTGTTTTTAAGGATTAATAATTTATAAACATCATTGTTTATTGTTAATAATAATATTATTATCTATGAATAATGTATCCTCTTAAGTTTATGTTGGTATATATATATATATTAAATAAGACTAAGAGCAATCTATAATAATTGTGTCTATTTATTAAAATTATTTCTGTAAGCTTACTGAAATAAAAATAAGAACTTCCCTGCCTGTCAATACTCTTTACATCTATACTATTTGTAAGTGTAGAAGGACAGTTCCTTATTAAATAATAATTTAAGCATAGGTTACTACTGTCCTTTAGTTATTAATACTAAGAAAAGAATACTGTAATATTTATCAAGTTCTTATTTAGAGTTCATATAGTTGCAGGTAAATTAGTTAGTACTAATGGAAAAGAGATAAACTAACAGTGTTATTTTTACATCTTTTCTTAACATAAATGATAAACATTCATCTGATAATACTAGCTCTTCTATTTCAGTATAAATGTACAGTTTATAGAAGTAGATACTGTGTAGAAGAATGAGTTATATACTTAAACATACTACTGTTAGTAAATAATATGATTCTTATTTCTTTTCTGATATTCTAAATACACAGTCTAGTTCTAACAACATCTCTACAAAACAGATTAATATTCTTTCTAGAAAACAACTATCTATTGAAAGAAAACATTTCAATACTCTGAAAAACATAAGTATTCTATTCATTCATATTCCTATCATACTTCATTCATTTAAACACACTACCTGTGCTAGAGTACGATCTGGATTGCTCCAAATGGGGAAAAACATAGGTAGGATTTATTTTTCATCAAAGAACAGATTCAACATTAAAACAACCAATAGATTTCAAACTCAACAGTTTACAACATAACATAGAATCAATATTCATTATTTGTTCACACACAGATATAAACTCTAACACAGAAACTAAAAGATAATGGAACCTATTTTTAAAGCCGGATGACAACAGCAATGGGAGGCCGTTCCTCCCTACCAACTCCTGGAGAGAGCTCAAACAATGACTTCTCAGGAACCCTGAGCCTGTTCTAGTCTCCTTGGCTGGAACTAGTTGGAGCAAACAACAAAGTACTAGTCCAATGACTCAATACCAACTCTGCACACTGCAGTACGATCTTTCAACTGCAAAGTTGTACTAGATCACTTTCCTGCAGTTTACCCCTCAAACACCTTCCTCAAAATTTCCCTTCCCAATGAATTCCTTGAAGTGCATTCACCTTAATGATTCTTCTCCTAGAATGAGTAGCCTCAGCTCTCTACATTGTGTACTTTTATTAAGATTGCCTAGGTCTTTTTGGGTTAGTTGTCATTAATTGAGCCACCTGCTCTAATCCCACTTTCTTGGGGGATCATGACCCCAAATGTAGGGAGGTTTCCACCTACAACATAGGAAGTGTTTGAGGATGCTACCACTTGTCTATTCGCTCTCCACCTAGTCCCCTCCACCAACTTGACCTGTAACAACTCTCCCATGCTCTTGTCTCCACTTTTATTTATTTAAAATTAAAATATTCAGAATTACATTCCACATCCTTGACTCTGTTGAGTCATCAGTTTCAACTTAGCAATAAATTTAACATAATGTCTTGGAATAAAATCAAAATAAGATAACATTATTTTACAAAATTGGGGCATGTGACACCCCCCCACTGTTTTCACCAGTGCGCTACTCCTAGCGGACCTAAGAGTGGGATAACTTATCTTATTAAGGGTATGATGTTAAAGCATAATTACATTTATCTATATATATGGTGCATTTAAAACAATGTATTACATTCCTCAAGGCTTCCCATGGTAGACATCTCCTAGTTCCTCATTCACACAAACAAAATTCTTCTTATGTTTTTTGAGCGATTCGATATTGCCAATTCCTCACTACAATATGTTGATTGGCTTGATTATATATGGGCCAATGGTGGATCAAAATACACAGGCATGAGTTCTTGTTTCACTAGATTCGCTAATCTCAGCTTCTATAGATTTGAAACTTCCACCTAACAAATAATAGTGATAAACCATCCCCTATCAATGCATAGGGATCAACCAGTAACCGACTAAATCCACCAACTATTGGAAATAAACAATGTCATTATCCTTGGTGCCAACAACCCTAATTGTGTGATCTTGTGTTCAATATGATATGCCTTGAAGGTGGTTGTTTGAGACAAGCAACTCAAACTAACCTTACTTACATAGTAGTAGTTGTTTGTACTGGAGTTTGCACTAGACTATAGAAGTACAAATCCTAGGCATCTCAAATTTATAACCAAAAGGTTGTGTATCTTTTTTAGGCTTTAAAATGATATGGATGGGTTGAGAGTCTAATAAGTATGAAAATAGTATAATAATAACTTGATATCTGAAATAAACTAAATAAGGAAGACTAGAAAAGATGACATAATATGCAAACTGAACCAAATTAACATTAGACATATAGCATACGGACAATATCTATTTATTGGGATTTAAAATTTCTTTAAACATAAATATTTTTGGAAAAGGAACATGTAAATACATAAAACTGAAAAGTGAGTATGATGGACAAAACTTCATCAGACATAGGTTCACAAACAGAAATAGATAAAAAATATTGACATGCATTCACAGATTATTAAAACCTAAGTTGTCTCGTATATTGATATTTCATCTTCAAAATAATCTTCAGTACATGCTTACAGTGTCTCAAATAGCATCATGTTGTAGATCCAAAATATTACCTCTCAACTCTCTCTATCACCAACCCCTTCCACTATTTTGACTTGTATATTTATAATTAAACAGGGGTGTGAAAATAGTTTTAGATCCAAAATTAAAGGATCGAATAGACTCAAAATAGATATAAATAGAGTTATATTTGGTAATCAGGATATAAAATTAAAGTAGCATTTAATACTATTTCCAACTAAAAATATTGATCTGCCATCTATTCAATAACAATACTTGTAGGGTTTAAACTAGTTCCTTCCTGAAATTCTGGAATGACTCTTTTCCCCTTGTCAACATAATTTTCTATAGAAAACTCAGGAAGGAGTTTTATGCTTTCCTCAATATTTTCCAGATCTTGAGACAACATTTCCTCCATCTCTTTAGATTTAGTATAATCTTCGCTTGTTGACTCATCAACATCAATTATGACTTCGCTCTTCAATTCAGGATTAAGAACCATTTTCATATTCAATTGGAATTTATTGGAGTCCCTAGTTTTGGGTTGCCATTTAACAGTTTTAGAACTTTGAGAATGAGAATAAACCCTTTTTTTTCTTGGGGATGTTGGTTCAAACATATCTCTTTCTGGTGTTTCCTCCACTGGATCTTCTTCTGGATGACCTAGAGTCCTGGGAGTTGTTACAATCCCTTCTTCATCTTCTTTATTCTTTTTTCCTGGCCCTCTTTTCCAACCTGCTCTATACTAGGATATTCAAGATTATATTGTGCTTTCTTTACATCCTTCCTTTTACAACCCTTGTGTTGTTCAGCAATATCCACACTATCCTGACTCTGTCTTTTGGAATGAGAAGCCATTTTCTTTTGAGTTGAAGGAGATTTTCCTTCTTTACTTTCTCCAACATTATGTTCCTCTACAGTCTCTGGTTTTTCTACTTCAAATGCTGACCAGAAGAGGAAATGTAACCAAGCCCATCCCTTCTTCCTTAATCCATTAAAAACTATCATCTTTATTAATCCATGGTGGAAAAAGTTATGGGATATAAGATCTGGATTATTTCTCACTCGAGTCACCATCTTAGATAAACTTTTTAGCAGATCAAAGGTTAAATTAAGCTTTGATGCTTCCTTTTACATACTTGTACACTGTGGTAAATCTGCCCTCACAAATGACATAACACTGAATTATGCTTAAAACTTCTCTCCATTCTTCCTTTAGTGAATTTTGATGAATCCCCTTACTCCAATCTAGGCTTTCATGGCTTGGTAAGAGGAATGGGTTCAAATATACTTCAAAAGGAAATTTTTTAAACCAGTGATCACCTTCAATAAACAACCTTGTTTCCTCTGCGATCGAGGCCACTAAAACTTCAAATATTAGAATGACAAAATCAACCTACGTTCCCATGAATTTTCTTGCAAATTGTTGAGAAACTTCAACATTATAGCCTCTGATTTTTTTGAAGAAAGTAAACCAACCTGCATCTATTAACATCTTTCCACAATTCGAATGCTCCTCATCCCAACAAGTATCAACATGTTCAAACCTATTTGGTTTTCCACTCGTCTTCTTCATCCTGGTAGCTGCAAGTTCTAAACAACAGCTCGGCTCTGACTGCTAAACTAATACAAACCTTAGCACTGATATTAATTCCAAATGTCATGCAAATTACATGCAATCAAGCCAAGCCATTGAAAAATAATAACTCATTAAATGTGATAATGTCGGCAAATGGTTGTAGTGGTGTCACATCAAATTTAATCATGAGCAAGTTGACTGGACATGCACAATGCCAAACTCCATTTCCAAAAATTGCATCCTTTCATAATAACCCAATTGGTTGTGAAATTTAAACTTTTTCCTTTTTGACATTCCGACAACGCTGACACATACAAGTTCATAATAGCCCACTCTCGGAATGCTACAGTTCAAAGTTGTCTTATACTTTGGGTAATCATTTCAAAAATCGGAGTAAAGCCCATATGAATTATCATAATAAAAACAATTAGAGAGAATTGAATATAGATAAGATCCAAACTTAGACTCATTAATAAAATAAATGCATGCAAGGGAACCTAAGGATTAGAAGGAATATGCAATAAAAATACTTTTAGAAAACTTTGAAAAGATTTGGAAACCAGGCTTAAAAGTTTCAAAAAGGAATTAAACAAACATATAGGGTTTATTTATTAGTAGTAGTAGTGTGTGTGTGAGTGAGGTGGTCAAGAAAGTAATGCAGTTCATTATTGAAGAAAGTAGTTGGGCAGTAAAGAAAAGAGGGAGGGTGGGTGAGCATTTCATTAGCATGGCAGGTGTCGTTCATTTCATTGATCAATCAATAGTATCATACTAATAGAGAGTTGAGTGGAATTTTGTTTTGTTGTTTGAGATTCTCATCTCTATGGGAGCTGAAGATCAAAATTAGGGTTGGATCTTTTCTTGATATGAACAAGAAAGATTTGATAAATCTTTGGTGTTGCATTATTTATAATCATAATGTGTCTACTATTTTTTTTTTAATGAGATTCAAATTGTCTTAATTATCATCATTATGCTAAATGTTGGCATGTTTGGAAGCAAGCCAAAGAAGTTCTATTTCATCATGCGTTCTTCCTTTCCTTCATAGAAGTTTGTAAGTGGTTTCACTTGCTACGAAATATAGAGATGTGAGTGCCTGGCTTATAGATCATTGATTTTTATGGCCTCTTCTAAGACTCATCTTTAAGACACATTAATGTCGAGTTTTAATATCTCCAAAAGTATTGCTATAAACCAACTGCATTTTCAAGGCAAGGTCGAGCTTCAATGTAATTTTAAGCATAAATCCACCCTCCACGTCAATTACCAAAGAACCAATTGTTAATTAAATCAACTATTATTTAAGGAGAGGTGGAAGCCATGTTCTATTAGTGTGAAACCATCATCTTGGTTTAGATAAAGTTATTACTTTTTACAATTTCAATGTACCCTTGTATTCTCCTTATGGACCAATCGACCTTGGAGAGGATTTTGATCTTTTCTATTTTAATGGGATGTTGAATATTGTGTGAAACCATCATCTTGATTTAAATAAAATTATTACTTTTTACAATTTCAATGTACCCTTTTATTCTCCCTTTGGACCAATCGACCTTGGAGAGGATTTTTGATCTTTTCTATTTTAATGGGATGTTTAGTATTGTGTGAATGCTCGTTTATGGTATCTTTTAGGTCGTTTCAGAATGATGTATGCGTTATGATATCTGATTCTTGATTCTTGTTTGGATTGATTTTGTGTTTGTTTAATCAATGTATATTTATATATATATATAATTTAGTAGATTTTTTTGTGATCTTATGTTATTAATATTTTTTTTTATTGATTTTAGTTTATTTATGTGGTTTATGTTGTTTGGTGATAAGAAGATTGTATTAATGTTTTTTTTTCAAGTGTTTGACAATTTTATTAAATATACTTTTGTAGTTTGAGTGGGTCTAAGAGTGAAGAATATTTGTTTGTTTCTAAGAGGTTATAGACCATATCTCGAGGAGAGTAGGGTATGTACACCTTTGTAGACTTTAGCAGTCAAATCATTGCATGGAGGGGGGCTTGTCCCACAAACAAATAGGTCTCATAAACCAAATTTGGTGTTTGACTAGGTTGTGACCCTAAATAGATTATTATTATTATCATTATTATTTTAAGGTAGAAAATCATTTTGTTCTTCTATGTTAGAGTGTTACTCCCTATTTATCCATTGTTGTCTCTCTACTTTCATGAAGGATTTACTGATTTGTGAAATAGCATACCCATTGCTTATGAAAACCTTTTGTAAATGTTTATTTTCCTACTCAATATGGTTATTATCAATTATCATCATGACTCTTTTAATAAGCGTGTTTAGGACACTAATTTTTTGGCTTGGGTATTTTTGAGAATTCACATGCATGTATTTGTCTATATGTGTTTTCTTCCTATACACTTTATGGGTGACACCACAATCGTGTTCTTTGATCACCATGAAATTTAAAATTGGGAGTTAAGTTATTTTCTTCGAGTTCTTAAAATAAACACATCATGTTCATTTACTAACAAATATCCAACATAAGATGGATAAACAACATAAATCCATACATAACAAGTAATAAATATAATTGAATAAGAGAGATGGTTGAATGATATGCAGTGACCTCTATGGCAGTGTATATACACATTGCCTAATCACGTTGGTTAAATGGTCATGTCCCTTAATGAGGATGTGTCACTTCATTGATTATGATGATGATGATGATGATGATTGCTGCATTATCTTCCCCTCTATAAATTTTTTGTCATCAAATTAAACATGTTTATGAACTCATGACTCTTTGAAATTGTGATGGTTGATAATACAAGACGATATTATATTTGAAGCACTAAGAAAAATTGTCAAATTGTGAAAGGGTTTGTCTGACTTAATTCAATCTTTAGTGGAATTGTGCATTTATAGGCTCCTTGGAAAGACAATGATGTATTACAACTCCCGATATGACCTCTACTTTGTGACCAAACTATACTGCACTAATATTTTTTGGAATATAGATCTATTGTTTTTTGTTTAGAATGATGTTGATATACCGATTGGTTAAAGTATCGACAAGTTTTATTAGGATGTTGAAAATGTGTTCTTGTATCATGAACTTTACTTACCATATTTGTAGTACTTTCTTGTTTCATGGTTCGTAGTATGTCTTCTTTCTACACTTGTGTTGCTTCGTTGATCCTCCAAAGCTTATTGGTTGAGATACTTGGAATTTCCATGTCTGTACTTCAATGTTTGAATATAGTTATACTTCTATTGGAGTTGCATCTTGTTGAGTTGTGATGTCAATTGGATCTATATTGGTTCATTTCTCCACGATTTGGATTTTTACCTCAAATCGGTCATTGTGTCTTTATGGATCAATGTTTTATTGTTGGTAAGTTGCTTTAACATTCCCTATAGTTACTTATTATTTTTATTTATCTTCTTAATTTTTGTAAGCAATATTTGATTATGATCCATTAAAGCATGAAAGTGCATTGTTCTTGGGCTTGTCGACTTTATTTTTAAGATCTTGATTATCTAGTTGCGCATATGTTAAGCTTTTGATTGGTTAAAACAACATATGACTAAGGTTCCTTAGGCAAGAATTTTATTTTTATTTTTCTGATAATTTCTTTTCAAGATATTGTTTCCCTTGATCTAACTTCTAAAAACACTACTTATCCTTTGACTTGTTGATTTGTCCAAGTAGTTTTTAACTATAATATTTTATACACGAAATTTCTTAATCTTTTTCTAAATATTTCTTATCAAAATTCTTCATAAAATCTTGATTTTCTTATTATAATTTATGATTATACTAACTCTTAGTTATAATATTTTTCTAAAAAATTTTATCAAACTTAGTTATAATCTTTTTCTAAAAATTTCTTATCAAACTTATTCTTGTAATCTTGGTTTCCATATTATAAATTATGATGGTACTAGCTCTAAGCTATTAATTATTTGTTATATGAAATCAACTCACTAAAAAATTTAAACAAAACTTACTTACTTTACTATGTTCTTAAAAACATTTCTTTTATCATTTTTAAATTATATTTTTATTATCATTTTCATCATATTTAAATTTACATGATAAATACTTTATAATTATCATTCTGTACAAAATATTTTAATAAAAAATTATATAAAAGAGATATAAATTATGAGCATCCTACTTCTTGAATTAAAGATTAGATATCCAAACTAGAAAATACCCCCTATTCAAATCCCCTTTTGAAGGATACCTTTCCAGACATGCTTTCTCAACAATGATTATACCTTTCATCGTGTTACTGTTTTAAAACGAACCTCACGTTACTTTCTATTCGCTGAGTATAACTTCTTATTTATTTATGGTGTTATAAAAAAATTTAATATATATTTTTTCAAGGAAAAAAATTAATATATTAATATCATATATGTATTAAGGTAACCTTTTAATAATTTTGAATTAAGGTTTCATTTTAGTGTTTGACTTCAATCAATTTTATACATAAAAAAATAAAAGTGTTAGACATTAGTGTTTGATTTCAATCAATTTCATATATATAATTAAAAGTTAGCATGTTTTGGGTTTCTTCATTTGATTAAGGATGTATTTTCTACGTAAATTTTTTATAAATTGAGATTAAAAGTTATATATTTATATTGATAGGTATAAAGGTGTTTTTATTTGAGATTTTGGGGCAGATAAGTATTTATGTTTTTTTCCAGATTGTACGAGTATGAGATTAGTATATTATTCACTTTGATTTTATGGTATTAGTTACAAATTTAAAATAAACAATTTTAAAAAATACTAAAAAATCATTGATGCATGGATAACTCCTAGCTAATGAGTGGATGACTCGCACTTTGTGAGAAATAACTCATTTAACTAGAATCAGGCGAGAACAAGTAACTGATAACTTATTAGTGGTACTTAACTTGTGAATTATTGGTGTTCACCAGTCACTTAAGTGGTTGTGCCAGTTTATGTCAATCGGTGTTTATTTTTAACAATTTGGGATGGACAAGGAAGGGTCATCTTCCTAGATTGCACTTGTTCCAAATTCGAAGTAAACAATGATTAGAAAAAAGAATACAAAAAATATCTCAGTTTACATGTGATAAGTGGTAGCTAAGGCATGAATAACGAACACTTGTTGCACTTAACTTATGGCCTATCAATATTCACGA
>LPNX010466203.1:435786-466576 GCA_001517045.1 Pseudotsuga menziesii | reverse complement strand
AAAACTGGTAACTGGTAACAGGTTAATGAATGGATAACTGGTAGTAATGCATGGATAATTCATAGTAGATGAATGGATAACCAATAGATCATGGAAGATAACTAAAAGAATGTGAGATAAAAAGAAAAAATATATAAAAAATAACTAATAGTTGATAAATGGATAGCAGAAAGAATGCCTTTGATAACATGTAGCTAGGCATGGATAACTCACACTTGAACCCGTTTAACTAAAAGAATATGACAAATAAAAAATATTTCCAAAGTGTTTTACATTCTATAACTATCTCTCAACCATTTGATCCATATGGATGTTATCCAACCACAAACTATGTGGGTGTGCTAGTTTTATGCCAATAGGTGTTTTTATTTGAGATTGGAGTGGACTGCCGCCTATGCTATTTCTCTAGTGACGATAATGAAACAAGTGTACTGTCAAGATTGATTATATGACACTGGGTTCAAAATTCGAAATAAACAATTATATATATATATATATATATATATATATATATCCTATAGCTAATGAATGGATAATTGGTAGAGATGCATGGATAACTCATAGCTCATGAATGGATAACCAACCCTTCATGGCAGAGAATTAGAAGAATGTGAGATAAGAAAAAAAAGAATATAAAAAGTTACTGAGAGTTGATAAATAAATAACACGAAGAATGAAGGTGATAACATGTAGCTACACATGGATAACTCAAAGTCGAAACGGTTTAACTAGAAAAATATCTATCTCTCAACCATTTGATCTCTATCTAAATGATTCAACAACAAACAATATGAATATAGTAGTTAATATCATATAGTATATTTAGTATATTTGAGTAGCTATCATGACATGCATGCACTCACTGATCAGTTAAGAACAAAACAGGCTCTATTTTGCTAAATGTGACGACTCTCTATTAATAATGGCATGAGAGCAACACAGCTATTCAGTCAAATGTCCACTGTATCCTGGTTTTGGTGATTATTTTTCCCACTCTGTAAATTCTCTGATATATTTTTTTCATAAATATGTTATAATACTCTTAATCACTGTTCTTCAATTTCTCGCGTTGTTTCTTGTGCGAGGTTTCTTTGTGGTTTATCGATTTTTTCTAAGCTAAGCACTTCCAGTTCGGTCTCTATTAAGTAGAGTGAATATTACGTTTTAAATTATGTGGTGGATTGTCTTTTCAAATTTACAACATATTAATCTTCCTCCAACTTAATTGGGCCAAGGGTCAATATTTGGTTATCAAGTAGTCATAATTTTTTTTTATAATGTATGTATAGCAATTTATTTAGTTTTCCTTTATTCTTTTTAAAATAAATAAATAAATTTATGAAAAACTCAAAAAGTTTGAATCTCCTGAAAAATCAGAAAAGTCAAGCCAAAGACCAAAAGTTTTTTTTCTTGTAGAAGACCAATGAAATTTGACCAAAATTCTAGTAAAATAAGTATGGCCAAGAGATATAGTAAATTTTGTTGGGAGATATAGGGGATTTGGTATGCCATGTCAAGGTTTTACTAAGGAGAAGCAAGGTCAGGCTTTTGGTTAGCGGAAAGTGGTCATGCGATTACAACAGTAATATGAAAACCTTGAAGAAAAGAACAACTTGAATGATAATAATAGAATCGTTGAACATCTCGCTAAGAAAAGAGCGACTCAAATGATAATAGATTTGTCGAATTATCTTGCTAAGAAAAGGATGGCTTGAACCAAAGTTTATTCTAGGGTTTACGCACTACAATCCACTGAGTGCGTCTCTAAAACATATATACTCAGTGACCCATTGGTGGATGTGGTATACCACAAATCCTTCCAATGTATTGAAATGAACAATGATTTATTTACTAAGAAAAATTCAACATACCAAGGACAATAAACATATATCCATATAGGACAAATATGTAATTGAATAATAAATGGAGTAAGTTAAATATTCTATGTTTTAGACCCTTTTCCCTATGATTTTTTAGCCAAAATCCAGCTGAAATTGCTGGAATTGCATATATATACATTTTTGGAATTGCACAATTATGGTTCCCCCAAGGGTATTTTAGGGCATTGAATCCATTTCTACAATAAAAAACAGTTTGAACAATGAAAATTGTGTTTTTGGCAAAATATTAATCATCAGATTTCGACAAACAGGACCAAAAAAGTTCAAAACCTAGAACGATTAGCCAACTCCATAATGAATAGATGATAGAATTATTACAATGACATGTGACAATATACTTATATTCACATTAACGGGTAACCATGGTTGACAAGTGATGTCCTTTAATTAGGTCGTGTCTTTTAAATAGGATGTGTCACTTCACTAATTCTTATTATTATTATTTATTTAATGTCATAATATATATTATGTTCATTACATTGTATTCCCATTTAGAAATACTTTGTCCTCAAAGCATATTTATGGGAAAAATAATCTCTTGTTTTTGCTTCATAGTGCATTCATATGATTCTTTGTTATTAAAGCTTTTATAGTTTAGGATACAAGAAGATATGATCTTCCAAGCATTGAACATATTTGTCGAATGGTAAAAGGGTTTGACTACACTAATTTGATCCTTTGTGGAATTGTACATTTATAGGGTTCTTGGAAAGAACATGTTGTACATTGATTCCCAAGATAACCTCTACTTTGGTATCCAAATGTAGTGGTATTAATATCCTTTGGAATGTAGGTCAATTGTGTTTGTTCATAGTGATGATGATACATTGATTGGTTGAAGTGTCAACTCTTTTTATTAGAATGTCAATAAAGCACCCTTGTAACATGAAATTCACTTCCCACATTTTTAATGCTTTCTTGTTTCATATTTGGTAATATGTCTTCTTTGCACAATTGTGTCATTTTGTTGATCCTAAAAAGTGTATTGGTAGATATAGGTGGAACTCTCATTTTTTATGGATCAATCTCTGAAGATGTCCATTCTTCAACTAGATTTGCATCCTTAATATTTGTGATGCCGATTCGATTTGTATTGATTCCTTTTTCCATGGCTTGGATTTTTACATCTAAAGACTTCACTAGTTCAATTGAATCAGTCGTCGTTTCTTTATTCATCAACACTTTTGTAACATCCTCACACTTTGGTTGGCTTAAATTCCACATCGAGGAGAAAGGGTGTGGTCACTTACACCATGAGTGTTCCCACTTACCCACATTGTAGACAAAGAGACCAATGACAAAAGCACAAGCAAGGGTGTGACCAAAGGGGAGGTCGACAACTGTCCACGCATGAAGACATCAGAGGGTTGTAGGACCACTTGGGGATATTAGGATCATTGGCACGTCTACTCATGGCGTCGACAACCCTTAGAAAAGGATACTCGAGCGTATGATTAGGAGCGATTAGCAAGATATAAAGAGGAGATCACACATGGAAAAGGAAATTAATCATCATCAGAAGCAAGTCCATCCAAAGAGTTCGGAGGCTAAGGGAACAAGCATGGACTCTATGATGGCAACAACTAAGGTTAAGATACATTTGGAAAAGAAAAACAAAGCACATTGAGAGATAGTTTGGGAAGAAGATACCAAGGGTTTATGATCTTACTGAGAGGTAGTTTCGACAAGGGTTCCAATGGGTTTCTCTATAATCGTCGGGAGGTCATTCGACAAGGTATTTAAATGTTGTATGTATTTAGGAAGCAAGACTTAGATATACACCTTGTTGTATTTTGAGGTTCCATTCATTGCTCAGGCCTCACCATTATAACCTTGATCACTTTTATATAATAAGTTTCAAGTTCACGAGTTTATATGTTGTTGGTGTTTCTCCCTTCTACCCAGGTTCAGTCCCTAGTTTGTCCGTTAAAAAATCCCAAGATATCGGCCTGACAGAGCAAGGCTTAGTTGACAGCACCTACGACGTAGATTCAGTCTCACCTGAGATATCTCTTATGGGTAACTACCATAATCAGGTTTCTACATTTGTGTGGAGATTTCCTCTTCCTTGGCACCTTAATATCTTACTCGACCGAATCTGGTGGTTATATTACTTCTCTTATTGCATACATTCAAGATATGACTCTATTTTTCCATCAACAGAGATTATAGCAATTAACATACTTCCTTATTAGCGATTCCAACTAAAAACAATGTGACAGATGCATATAAAGACTCATTCGTAAGAAAATATACATACATTCATTCACAACATCCATTCATTTGACATAAGAACATTCATCAAATATACACATAAGAAACATTTAAACCTTTCGGGAAAAACCTCAAAGGCGTTCTTCATCTGGCATGATAAATATATGGAACCTTTCGTCTGCACACTCAGATTGGAGACTTTGTTCTATATATTCTTCTACAACATATACAGACTTGTATCTCCTCTCATTCTCTCTAGTCTCGTGTCTTTGAATTTTTCGTCTTCTTCACTCTACTGTCAATCTGCACACGGACTGGATTGACTCACTCTTCTCTATAACTCTACGACTCTTCGACTCTTCAGACAGATACATACCAACCAACCCACACACAGCTTGGGTTCTCCCTTTTATAGACTCTTAGATGTTGTAGGAATTCAAATTAATTGTGTTAGTCAAAAGGTTGTCATTCCTATTCTCGTTCATTCCAGTTGCAACTGTCAGTAAGCACTATCAGCCCAAAATTCAAAGGTACGTTATTCCTTAAAGCATGTGTGAATCTAGCTGAATTATTACCCACGATCTCTCGAGCTGTCCTTTTCAACCGTTGCATTCCTTCTTCTATCATGGTTTCTTCCGTTGCGGCTAATCTCGTTGTAGCTACCCTTATGTCACGAGATTCTTCCCTCGCGTTTGATCTCATCATAGCTTCCCTTCTATTGTAACTCTTCCTCCGTCGCAGTTTCCCTTTTCGTGTGACCAGACTCTTCATATTTACTAAAAAAAATCTAACTGAATTTTGCCTATCTTTTCCTAGCGCCAACATGCCCCCAACACTCACCTATGGCTCATTCCGATCCATGCTTTGTTATTCCAAATCTTTTGTCGTTGTGACAACCTTAATTTGAAAATATTGGAATATTTTCACTATCTCCTTTGTTTTTAGTTGCACATCCTTTTCTGCCTTCTGCAAATTTTCCACAAGGTCACAACTGATGTGTTCCAACGTTATAATTACTGCGGAATGTGTTGCTTGTCACACTTTTTATTTACAGGATGAATAATGCGTGTAATTATTTCTACTTCGGCCTATAGTTCGGCGACTTTGTCAATCCTCTGCAACTTGTTGTTTTAGTTTTTTTATATCAGCAACCTTAGCCATTTTCTCTGCTAAGGGAAACTTCTTCATCTCAGTTTTCAGTTGATTCGCCTTTGTCTCAGCAATGCACAGGTGCTACGAGACTTTTTCTAACTCGACATCCTTGATTAACGCTTCCCATGTCTGAGAAACTTGTTCGACTGCCTTGCGCATAGTGCCTCTGCTTCTATTATTTTCTTCGTAGCTTTTGTTGTTTCCATCCTTCTAGGCTTCCAACTCCTCTATAGGTGTATTGGGCTCACGTGCGCTTCTAACTCTGCGACCTTTTTGTGAAGGTCCTCTACTATTTCTCCAAGTCAAATGATCGTGGCCTCCGTAAACATTTCATTTTTTATTCCTTCATCTACAAAATTACTGCAAGCAAGTGTTACAACATTGTCGAGCCTGTAGCTTTCCTCCTCCTAGGTCTTGGCTTTCTCCTTGGTTTCTTTGATTGTTTTCTTCATATTACTAACAGTCTTATTTGATGTGCGCACTTGCTTGATCAATGCACCTTCTCTAACCTTCATTTTCGCGACTGCAGCATTTTGTATCACATAAACTTCATATAGAGGCATCTGCGAAAAATTGATGGTGACATGGCCTAAGTTATTTGCCATGGTATTCAATTATGTCGTTCCCAAGTCGAGTGCTTCTCCCACTAGTTGAGTTTTTTTTGGTGGAATAGGTATCGACACCTCAGTCAATCACTCTTATGATGGGACCTCTAAGTCTTGTGGTGTTGTCACCTGTTGTATGTAATCGACCACAACCTGTACTTCTTTTACCATTGTACATATCGTCTAGAGTAAGTCTGTAATACTTCTTATGAGCTATGTTTGTCTCATATAATTTCTGAAGGATATGCGTAGCGACCTCTGTCATTACTTATGTCATTACTATTTTCAGCAGGGTAATATCATCGTTCTCAAGGCCGATAGTTCCCATTGTTTTGTCATCCTTCCTTTTCTTATGTCTTGTGTTAGGCTACTCAGTCTGCTTCCTTTTATCTCCCACCACCAAATATGTTTGGGTTTCTCTTGAATAATTCTGGGGAGGGTTGGGAGAATTATGTGGATCTTGTGCTACTGCTAGTGGGTCCCCTCCCTCTTCTCCATCCTTCTACATTGGTGGATCATCTTGTCGCATGGATTCTTCAGAAGATAATAGGCTGTCAACAACAGGAACTCTCCATTCTTCTCACCAATCTTGGGTAATGGCCTTAACTTCTTCTTCAGGCAATAAGAATTGGGTTTCCAACCATTTGCATTATGGATCTTGTCACGGCTGCAACAATATGTGATGGGGCCCAATTATAAATTTGATAATATTTTGAAACCACTGAACGGTTTCTTCCATGATTATTTCTTGTTGTTTCACTTGATAGCATAGGGCCTCCCCATGCATAAATAATTGGACATTGCTGTCCCTATGTCACTCCTTTTTATCTTTCTCGAACTGGATATTCTAGTATCGAGCTCCTCGACATCGCACTGGTATGTCTACCCCTTGGAGTATGTTGGTTTGGACCATGTGACAAAGAAAATCAAGATAAGAAACCATGAATAATGGAATGCAATACCTTTTCCTATAACTCTTTTGCATCTGCTAATAACTCATTCAGTAAATAATGTGACTAGTTCATTTGAACTCCCTTCGCATAGAGTTCAACCACTGTGATTGTACCTGCAGTACATTGGTTTGGTCGCATCTTCCGTAATAACTTGGTAGTTAATACCTTAGCTATAAAATGAACAGTATGGTCATTGGTGGAGCTTATTAAAAAGCCTTTGGTATCTCTGGAAAACTCATACTTATCTTTTAGTTTGTTCGTCAACATAGTGTCATGTTCTTTTTATAAAAATAGTGTTGGGTCCATGCCTACAAGTGGTAGTTCTATAATTGTTTCTATCAACTCGACATATACAAAAATGTTTCTGTCGATCCATAGGCAGCCACCGTGAGATGATACTAGTAGTTGTTTCACATGTGCATTCACCTCTATGCTTCGATCGAAATGTAGCATATACATCAATGACAATAAACCTTCATGGTCCAGTCCTTTTTCCCATTCCATTGGATCTAGGTGCTCTGGGTCATCCGGTGTATATTGTATAACCACCATGTAGTTATTCATGTCCAAATATGGATATTTCCTTTTTTCATGATCGACAAAGGTCATCTTCTTAAGGTTTGGATGAACGTTCTGGGACACTTGAACTCCTTGTGGAACAACGTGCTACTAATGGGTACCGTGCATTCTTCATAACTCTAATTTTTTGTGCAGTAGATTGTCTTGGTGGAACATATGGTGGCAGCATAGTCACAAACCCATATTCTTCCTTCTCCTCTGGTGTTGCTGGTGTTGCTGCTTTCTTTTTTCATCTTCAAGAACGTTTCCTCATTATTGTACCAGACAAACCCGGTGGGTCTGATATTAACGTGGCTATAGGGATAAATGGAACATTTTAAGCTTCTTCGGCAGCCACAACCTACGATGGAACATATCCAGTAGTGTCTTCCATAATGAGTGTGGGTGATGTGGTCGCGACACCAGATTCTACAGCTGTTCTTGTGCTAGAAATCNTCTCTCTCTCTCTCTCTCTCTCTCTCTCTCTCTCTCTCTCTAATGTAGCAGAATGAACTGAATAATTAGGAATGAATGGTGATGACGTCTAACCATTCATTCCACTAGTCCTCCATACTAGTGGGAAATAAATGGAAAGGTATTTTTCATTTTCGTCACATGGGATGATCATCTAAGTGATTATTAAGAAACTTCTATGCATTTTGCCACTCGTCTGTCACATCAATGGTAGTTATTGTGCAATAAATACGGAAGTGAACAAAAATCATGCCGCCAAAATATTTCAGTCTTTTAAATTTATTACGGCCTCCTTTGAATTAATTACGACCGCCTTTGAATTAATCACAGCCAACTGTCATTTTAGTGACTCTATTTTAACTTGTGACAGCATCGCTCTTCCTACGACCGGTATCCATCCTTCGACATTTTCATTTTATTGCAACATATGGATTGTCTTCGCCATCATTTGATTTCTTGCGACAGACAAAGAGTCTGCGACAATTTTCCTCTCTCTGCAACATACTAGCAATCTGCAATGATCTTTGCTTTTTCTTTGCTACAACTTATTTCCTGCGATTAAAAAAAAAAATAGAGGGTCTTGTTTTTCTTTTTCTTTATCTTCTATTTTCTTGTTCTCATTTATTTTTCTCTTGTTTTTCATTCGATCGAGTCGCGACTATCTTGATAATGGTTTAACCAACTTCCATTTACCAGTGCTTTGACATGTGTTCCATCCAACTTCTACAATTGCACTGCACCTCCATCGGTGATATGTGTTACAATATACAGTCCTAAACAATGTGTTTTTAGCTTAATTGAGTGCTTGAAGAAATTGCTATCATACAGAAGAACAAGTACTCCGACTTGAAATTGTGTGTTCTTGATGTGGCAATCATGCCATACTTTTGGTCATTCTTTCTCAACATTTTGATGATATCCTGCAACAAAACGATATTCTTCCAACAATATCAGTTGTGACAGTCTTTCATCTACAGGAGCAACATCTGTCATCTCTATGATTGCAGCAATCCTTAGGATGGGTACAATGTATTCCATCGGCATCATAGCTTCTTATCCATATTCCAATCGAAATGGATTTCG
This sequence comes from Pseudotsuga menziesii, assembly GCA_001517045.1. Lineage (NCBI taxonomy): Eukaryota > Viridiplantae > Streptophyta > Pinopsida > Pinales > Pinaceae > Pseudotsuga > Pseudotsuga menziesii. The sequence goes on along the minus strand of LPNX010466203.1, from coordinate 457,636 downwards.
ACCTGTCAACTTCTTACAGGTCATGTGATATTCCCATAGTAATGTGGAAATTTTTTGATCCCAATCATCTCGTTGGACATTGCAAATCGTCGTCAGCATATTCTCCAAGATTTTGTTAATTGCTTCGATGACACCATTCGCTTGAGGATGATATGGCATTGTCTTTCTATGATGGATCTGGAATTCTTCCATCAATTCCTCAATCAATTGGTTGAAAAAGTGTGTGCCTTGGTCACTTATCAAAAAAATTTGGCATCCAAATCTAGTCACAACATTTTCAAAAAACAACTTAGCAGTAGTCGCAGCAGTACAATATTTTAATGGCGTTGCTTCGGCCCATCTGGTTAGGTAGTCGATTGCAGTAATTATATATCTTACACATGTGTGCTTCCCTATTGGACTAATAGGGCCCACAAAATAAATGACCTATTTATCAAATTTATGTAGATTTATTTGGGTACTAATTGAATTTCATCTCATCGTGATGGATTTCCGGTTCTTTGATATACATCACAACTACGACAATATTCTCGGGCATCCACATGCATGGTGGGCCACCACAATCCCACTTACAATACCTTCTACACTGTAGATTTTCCAGAAAAGTGGCCTCCTGTGACACCAACATGTGCTTCATTTATTATCATCGGTTGCTCATGTTCCAATATGCAGTGACGAAGAATCTAATCAGACCCATTTTATATTACTATCCAGCGATAAACTGGAATACCCAAGATCACACAACTAATTGTTTCTTCTATGCAGTAGTAAATTCAGCTGGTGCATAGCCTGTAATGAAAAATTGTATGATGCCTCTATAATTATCATCATACATTGTTATCGCAAATAGTTGTGCATCATGGAGACTATCGTCGAGGTTACCAGGTTCGTCGCCACTTTCAATCCCCGAGAGATTGTATGGTCTTGAATTTAGTCCACCCGATTTAACAACAACTTCAAATTCAAATTATTGAAAGAGGAGAAGCCACCGAAAAATATTCCTCCCCAACACTAGCTTATTAACCAGGTATTTCAAAACTGAATGATATGTGTACATTTTGAAATGTCCACTCAGTAAGTAGTGTCAAAATTTCTGCAGAGCGTATACCATAGCTAGTCCTTCTCTTTTCGTCGTGGTATAGTTATTCTCTATTATTGAAAATTTTATGCTACCTAAGGAAATAGGATGATCAATAAACCCTTCACCAGGCTGCTCTAGTACCACAGCAAGCGTGACAGACAACACGTCGACATGTATATGAAATTCCTTTTTTTAGTCTAGAAATACAAGTATAGGCATTGTAACCATATTTTTATTTAAAGTGTCTATATTCTCTTGACAAATTTTCGTCCACTATAATTTAACATCTTTCTTCAATAACTTCTCCATCGAAGCAGTCACCTCCTCGTATCCTTTGATAAATTTTCAATAGTACCAAGTATTTCCCAATGTTTCTCTAAATTGCTTCACTATTGTAGGTGGTGGTAGATCGACGATAATAGCAATTTTGGCAGGATCGACGAAGATTCCATAACGACAAACTACTTGGCCCAGCAGAATTCCAAACAAGGCACAAAAATACATTTCTTTAAGTTTAGTGAAATTTGATACTAGGAACAGCGTTCTGGCATCATTCTGAAGCTCTCAATATGATCCTTAATGATCTCAAATACTTTCCAATCATCGAAGTAGACCTCAATAAATCTATGAATAAAATCTTTGAAGGCAGCCACTACTATTCTGGAAAAAATAGCAAGAACATTCTTGAGTCCAAAGGGCATTACCATGTATTGGAATCAACCCCACTCCATCATAAAGGTTGTCTTGTGTCGGTCTTCCTTTGTGATTCTAATCTGATGGTATCCAGAAAACCCATCAGTGAATGAGTAAATTTCTTTACCCTTGACACTCTCTAGTACCTCATTTGTAAATGAATTCGAAAATGGGTCATGTAAAAAAGCATCATTCAACTTTCTTAGGTCGACACAAATCGACACTTCACAAGTATTATTTTTATCTTGCACTACTATCGGGCTAATCCATTATGATTCTTCTACAGTTTCTATGATACCAACATCAAGTATTCATTCCAACTCTGCCTTGAATTTTTCTTTATACCACGGATTCAATTGGTATGGTCACTGCTTGATAGGTTTTGCGTTGGGATTTAAAGGTATCTTCATTTCTCCAAGGTCCCTGACAATCCCTTTCATCTCTGAGAATTTCATAGGGAACATATATTGAAACTCATGCAATATATCCGTGATCTTCCCGACAGTCTCATCATCACAATAATATCCAATATTGTCAAATTTTGGATTCTCTAGGGAGCCAATATTTACTTTCTTGACTTTTAGCAGATTCAAAAATTCGTCACTAGAAATACCAAATCCTTCCACTACGCATGTACCTTCAGACTCAGGTATGTTTACATCAAGTGTATCATCATCATCAGGCTCTCTCATCACATTATAGCACTCCATCTAGTGTTGGATTGTTGCACCGCGTTGATTGAAGTTTGTCATTGCGACAAGGACATCTTCAAATATTTTTGTCTTAATTACTTGCAATGTGGCATCAATTGATAGATGATCATCAACAAATTCAAATGTGTGTATTAAGCTAGTAGCTAATTCATTCCATTCAATAGCCCCTTGTCTCATTTCAACTATTGTATACCAGCTCCTTGATATCATGTCTAATGTGTGTATGAACTGATGAACTCATTCTTGTTGCGGACATGCCCCCCATGTCGCACGACAATACTCGATATGTTTGATAGGATTAGTCAATCATGTATACTGTCAACCAGTATAGATTATCTCTTTTTCGAACCTTAACTCCAACAATCTTCGACATTGTGGCCATTATTAGATAGATTCTTTATGTGCGACCCACCATCTAGCGGGTGTAGCTTTTATCACAAAGTCCAGGGTGAACAAGCGCTAATGTTCTATGACTTTTTCTTCAAACTTTGTCAGAAAAATATGCAAGGTTAGGTAAACCTTCATAGGTAGGTCGATCATGTGCCTCAATTCCTACCCGTTGCACAAACCGTGTAATTATTGCGCACTTTTTCATGGATACTTCATGCATCTGATGCTTCCAATTTTCTAATGCTTTGCCAGAATCTAATGTACAGGAAGTAATACTTTGTCACTAATATTTTCGTCAGTTGTTGTATTTACATAATTGTCCCTCGTAGACGTGATGTTATAATTATGTTCAAGATAGTCACCTTGTCCTTCACTATTTACTAGCTCGACGTATCTCTTACCTTTTAGCGGAACAATTGGTGTGACCACCCTTAGCTCTGAATCTTCAAATGTTAAGATTCTTTTCTTAAAATTGATGATGGTCTGATTATCGATCGCCCAGTCGATCCCCAAAAGTGCAAAATAGAGTTTTGTGTCATCAATAATTCTAATTACTTCAAATTCAGCATACGTTCTCGGGCATTCTACCTCGATAAGCACTTGAATCAGTTGACCGATAGGTAGGACTTTCAACTGATTTGCTAATATGAGTTGAATAGGATACCACTCCAGTCACGGTTTCCCCATGCTTTCCCATGTTTATCTTATTAGAATGTTGGCATTCAAGTCTAAGTCTAGGATAATATAGTCCATATCATAATCTCCTATCTGAGCAGTCATTCTTAACTTGCGATCATTCTTTAATATTTTTCCCACGTGGTTTACTCATTTGTATGATTGCACATCTTCTTGAGCTTCTTCTATTAGAGTTTTCTATTCTGCGACGGCATCTTTATCTTGTATTAGCAATAAACAACTTTTAAAAATTTCTTGAATCTTACTAACCTTTCTCGTTGGTTGCTTTCAGAACAGCTGATCAAACCTTTTAGGCATCTCCATTATTGGTCTTCTTGGCATTTTAGGAGCAGACGTCGACACTTGATTCTTGTCAACGAATTCTGGTCGCACATCCAAGAATACTTCCTTTTCTTTTTGAACGTCCAACAGAACTTTTTTTTTGTTGTTGGTTGTACCTATGGTTGTTCATGTTGTGTATCTTGTTCTGGTCCAGTTGCAGCACCACCCCTTGTCACAACAACAATATTTGATTCCCTTGTCTCAGTAGAAATCATTTGGATATTTTGGTTGGGATTCAAATTGGGATTCTGCAGAGGGTTTGGATTTCCCACATTTCTAACCTGTTACTTTGCAATCAACTGTGGGCACTATTCAATAGTATGATCAAAGGATTTGCAATACAAACATGTCTTTGTAGGGATCGCACAGTCCCTAGCAAAATGTCCTGGTTGTCCACAATTATAACATATCATTTGGCCTCTTTTACAATAAAATCCTCCTCCTTGTCCTCGACCTCGATAATTTCCACCCCGTGGGTTGAGCGTATTGTTGTTGCGGGTATTGATTCTTTGGATACTGGGGCCGAGGATACTAAGCTTGTGTATATTTATCTTGAGCCCACACATCTTGCAACTACTCTTCATTTTTCATTAAATAAGTGTTGATTATTTTCTCCTGTAGCAGTTGGAATGCTCTGCAATCCTTCTCATCGTGTCCTACTGATTTACAAAATTTACAATATAAACTAGATAGTGTACTTACAATAATATGTAAGTACAAACACTCTTCCGATCGATGACCTCTAGTCTAGCATATTCTACACCAAGGCATACCTTGTGTATTTATCGGTTTTCGTGCTCCCACTATGACATAGTTCATGAACGTCAAGCAATTGTCCTTGTGGTGTCCTTTAGTTTTGCATCTGGTACACCATATTTCTTCTTGGACTTCCTTCCCTTTTTTAATGTCTTGGAGTTGTAGCATAAGGTTAGATAACTGTGACTGAATTTGCATCATTCCTACATCGGTCTCTCCTACAGGTGATGATTCTAGCTTCATGGCCAGATCCAGAGATTCATTTTGCAACACAATATTTTGTTGCATCAAGGGAATCCAGATATGTGGTAAGAGCACTGCAATGAACCACTCTGTGTTGTATGTCCGACATCTGGAATTTTAATTTAGCCATTAAGTTCTTAAACCTATGGTCGAAGTCCCGCACATATTCCTTAGACAATTGTTTAATCTCTTTAATCTTTATAATACACTGAGATTCAGATTTGGGCTTTCTAAATTCATCTATTAGTCCCGCTAGAATTTGTTCAAGCATTTTATGTGCAACTTCTATCGAAACCACATAAACTTCATATACTAGTCCAATGCACGAACCCTCACAATTGTGATCATCTGCACCTTCTTTATTGCTTCATCGTGAATCTGTCGCACTGTCCGTACAGCTTCACATAGAAACCAATGTTTCTTTGGGTCTTCTAACTCATTTTCATTAAATATCGACAGCTTAATATCATTCCCAACCATTACATTGGTCCTCATTACTGTTGGATAACAAGTTTGGCTAGCATGAATCCCTTGTCTATTATTCCCACAGTTAGTATTACTTGTATTAACAAACCTACTAGGAGATGAGTTTTTGGACCTTACCTCCAGAGATGTACGTGGAGTCATAGGTGTGTCATATTTGTATTCTGGATCTATGGTTTCTTCTTCTTCTTCTTCTCTTTTGGGGATAGGTTGATATTCCTCTTCTTCGTTACAAGAATCTCGTTCGAAGTGCAAGGTCAACTCGTAGTCTTCTCCTCTGGTCATATTGCAACTTCATCTTCTTGTCACAATTCTTATTTTTCCTGAACGAAATATCCTTCCACTTCTTAGACGTCCACCCTCTAGTGCAGTTATGCTATCATCGGGGAACATCTCATATTATCTTGCTCCATTTTTCTCACGCTTCTTCTGCGATATAATCTGTTTTTTACATACAGTTCTTTATTGATCAGATATAATTCTCAGGATCCCTTTTTTGTATACGAGCATATTTATCCAAGTTCTTCAAATGTGTCGAGTATCATCCTCTTGGTCCTTGGAAAAAATTTCTTTCCGCCTCACTATATGATGTTATTGTTTCGATAGCAAACTCAGTAATGTATCCCTCCAAAATATTTTCTACCCAAAAATCAAAATCGCTAGATACAGGGTTGTTAATACTCTTTAGCCGCTGAATCAGTTAAGGACTCCACTATGTCAGTTCTCCCCCTGGGAATTTTTTCGTTGGGTTGCTAACTTCAACAAACATTCATACAAGAAAATAGGAAACTCGAAAAAAAAAATTCATTGGTATCTATATAGAGGTATCGCTCTAGCCACTTTGTCGGATTCAACCGTGATCCTTCACTTTATTCTCGTGCAAACTATAATGCTTTAAAATCCACCCACTCTTGAATTTTCAGCTCCGTAGGATGCCAAAAAATATCCCTCACAAAATGATTCACGATCCTGATAACGGAACCATTTGTTGGTGTTTCTCCCTTTGACCCAAGTTCAATCCCTAGTTTGTCCATCAACAAATTCAAAGATATCGGCTCGGCAGAGAAGGTCTCGGACGGAAGCACCTGTTATGCAGATGCAGTCTCTCCCGAGATATCTATTATGGGTAACTTCTAGAACCAGGTTTCTACATTTGTGTGGAAATTTCTACTTCCTTGGAACCTTACTATCTTACTCAACTGATGTTGGTGGTTATATTACGTCTCTTATTGCGTGCATTTAAGATATGACTATATTTTTCCATCGACAGATATTATAACAATTAATATACATCCTTATTAGCGGTTCCAACTAACAACAGCGTGACATATGCATATAAAGACTCATTCATAACTAAATATGCATGCATTCATTCATAACATGCATTCATTCGACCTAAGCACATTCATCAGATAAACACATAGGTAACATTAAACATGGAAATCTCTCTGGGAAAAACCACAAAGGCGCTTTTCATCTGGCATGAAAAATATATGGCGCCTTTTGACTCCACACTCAGCTTGTAAACTCTATTCTAGGTCTTCTTCTAAAATATATACATATTATCTCTCCTCTCATGCTCTCTACTCTCAAGTCTCTGAATTTTTCCTCTTCTTCACTCTACTGTCGATCCGCACACATCCTAGATTGACTCGCTCTTCTATACAACTATATAACTCTTTGAATATTCAGACATATATAGACCAACCAAGAAGTAACCCACACACAACTTGGGTTCTCCCTTTATATACTCTTACATGTCATAGTTAGTCAACTTCATTATGTTAGCCGACATGATGTCAATCCTATTCTCATTCATTTTAGTTACAAATATCAGTAGGAGCTATCGGACTCTATCCAACTTCTTACCCATGATCTCTTGAGCTGCCTTTTTCAACCGCTGCATGCATTTTTCTATCTTGGTTCCTTTCGTCATGGTTGATCTCATCGCAACTTCCCTTTTGTCGCAAGCTTCTTCCCTCACAGATGATCTCATCCCAGCTTCCCTTATACCACTACTTATTATGTCGTATCTCTTCCTCCTTCTTTGCTTCCTTTGTCATGCGACCAAACCCTTCATCTTTCTGAACATAATTCTAACTGAATTATGTCTATCTTTTCCTAGGGACAACAGGTGCCCCCTGTATGATTGTCATGTCTTTGTTATATTGGCATAGTTGTTAAACAACACTACACTAAATTACTAAAGTCTAAGTGTTAAAGTACTTGGAAAGGTTCTCGGGCATAGGTAGGAATTGGTAACATGGTAGTTCTTAGCTGAAGGTATGGGCAAGTTGTGAACTAAGAGGTGTAGTTTGTTGACAAGCAAGCCTAAATGACCAACTCTTCGGGAATAACATATAGGAACTACCAAATATTTTTCATGTGTTGGACATGCCTACATCACCATGCCTTGGGGTTATGGAAATTGGTATCATAACAGGTTTGAAGACCGCAAGTGTACCAAAAAGTGAAGTTTCAGTAGAGCTCTTCACAACTATCCCGAAAGTGGTTGTTTGTATTAGGGTCGTTATTACAACTTTGACAATAGAATTGGGTAAATTCCACGTTGAAGCCACAACCAATGGGAAGGTTTCCCATTTGTGAACTCAATGGAGTGATTTTGGAATGGACGTTCTTCCTTGCTTAAGGATTACAAGGTGAGCCACATGAAAGCGTTGGTGAAAGTTTGGTAGAAGCATGGATGCACAGGTAGATATGTGTAGAGGATTTTGTTGAAATAGCCAGGAAAGTAGCAGTTGGCATGTGCATGCAGTACTTGGAGAAACTGATAGATAATCGAGTTCACTTTGGTAGCATACAACTTGTTGTGACAGTACTCCACAATGCCTTATGGGTCATCTTGTGACCTAGAGCAAATTGGGAAAGGAAATCTCAGTGGAAAATATACTTGGAAGGGTTGTTGCATGCTACCCATGAGCAGCACCAGCACTAGACAAGTCATGTTTTTGAGATTCAAGATGACACTCGATGAAATTGTTGAGCGCAAGTGCCTTTGGTAGCAAGGAGGAAACATATGCAGAGGTTGGGCGCGTTGGTCAATATCCAAGGGAGAAACTCGCACCAACGTTTCTATGTGGACATCATTCTAAATGGAAGGAAGGTGAGATCAATGGTAGGAATCAGAGCCTCTCATAACTTCATTAAGAAGGATATGAAAAGGGAACATGGACTTATGGTAGAACCATGTGAAGCTTTAAGTAAAGTTGGTTAACTCTAAGGAAGCAATGGTGATTGGGATCATGTCCAAGGGTCATGTGCAATTGGAAAGTATAAGGGCTAATCCAAATTCATGGTGGCGAAGCTAAATAAATTTGAAATCGTTATTGGGAAAGGCTTCCTAAGGAGGGAGAAGGAATTTCTTATGTCTTTTAAGGAATAGTTGGTGATATTTGGAAAGAAAAATCCTTGTGTGGTGCGCACAACAACAAGGTGTCCTGATGGAAAGGTGTGGTTGGCCTCCACATTGAGTTTCAAGAAGGAAGCTCAAAGGAAGGATACACATCTCTACATCATAGCATTGAAGGAAAGTGAAGAAGGGGGGAATGGGACACCTATGCCATTGGGACTTGACGGCATGTTGGAGGATTTTTTGGATTGTATGTCAGAGACATTACTGAAGGAACCGTTCATCAAGACATGTCATGGACCACCAAATAGAGCTTGAACCAAGAGTGAATCCACTAGTAAAGGCTCTATATCAACTATTTGTGTCGGATTTGGAAGAGTTAAAGAGGTCGTTATCCAAGTTGTTGGAGGTTGTTTCATTTAACCTTCGCAGTCTCCTTACAGTGCATCATTCCTCGTCCAAATGAAGAAGGACACTCCAGAGCTAAAACTTTGCTTGGAATATAGGGAATTGAACAAGAAAACGATGAAGAGCCAGTATCCCTTTCCACTACCCATGGATTTATTTAATGTGATATACAAGGAAAAGGTGTTTTCAAAGTTACAACTTTGGCAAGGTTACTACCAAGTGAGGATTGCAGAATGGAGCAAGGAAAACACAACATGTGTGATCATTTATGGGAAATTTGAGTTCATGGTCATGTCATCTAGGTTGTGCAATTCCATAACAACCTTTTGCATGTTGATTAATAAAGTGTACTGGCCTTTCTTGGATAAGTTCTTAGTGGTCTACCTGGATGACATTGTGGTTTTCAACAAAATCATGGAAGAGCACAATGAACACTTGGAGTAGATATTCAAGGCACTAGTGGAGAATCCATTGTTTTTAACAATTCCAAGAGTATGTTTGAGAAAAAAGGGATGTCTTTCTTGGGCCATTGGATTGGACAAGGCATCATCTGTGTGGACACCGAGATGGTGGGGGAGATCAAATATTGGGAGGAACCAAAGATCATGCATGAGGTGAGAATTTTCCTAGGCTTGGAAAACTACTACCGGTAGTTTGTAGAGGGTTATTTTGAGATTTCAGCACCCCTGAGTAACTTGTTGAAGAAGAACTGGCATTGGAATTTGTCAAAGCAGCACTATCAAGAAGTATTATGCGAGATAAAGTGCAAAATCACGCCTACACTAGTGTTGAAGCTACCTGATTTTGACAAGGAATTTGGAGTGCATACATATGCTTTTAACTTCATCGTTGATGGAGTTTTGAAAAAGAAAGAACACATTGTACCCTATGAGAGTAGGAAGCTCTAGGACTGTGAGAAAATGTACCCCATTCTTGAAAGATATATTATCATCGTGGTGCACTTCCAGCAATGGTGAAGATAGACAATGTTGCGATGAGATCCATTCATGGTGAAGATAGACAATGTTGTGATGAGTTACTTCCCATTGTAGCCGAAGTTGTTCACAAAACAGGATTGCTTACAAGACTTTCTGGTAGAGTTCGATATGACTATTGAGTATCGACTCGGTAGGTTGAACTGAGTTGTTGATGCATTCAACTAGAAGCCACGACTTTTTGTAGCGATAGAGGAGTTTCCATTGGAACTAGAAGGAAGTGAAGTGTGGGTTTGGGTCGACTCACAGGAAAATATCAAGGCAACGTTGGGGAGTGACCAAGCTACCTTCAACATCATGAAATAGGAAAGGGAAGAAAAGAATAATACGTTTTAGGTTAACAATGGCTTGTTGTGTTTTAGTGGGAGACTTTATGTGCTAAAGAGTGCAAACCTTTAGCGGGAGTTGTTACATGAGTTCCATGACTGATTCTATGGGCAGGGAACCTAGGCATGCAACGGAATATAGATTTTTGTAGAGAGGGTACTATTGGGAGTGCATGAAGAAGAACATGGAAGAGTATGTGAAAATATGTGTGGTTTTCCAACAAGACAAAATCAACACCGAGATTCTTGCTAGTACACTTCAACCCTTTCCCGTACTAGATAGACCGTGGACAAGTGTCTCGATGGAATTCATAACACTATTGCTAATGACGTGGTGATAAAACAAGATCTTTGTTGTGGTGGATAGGTTCTCCAAGTAGGAAATTTGTTTCCCACAAAGGTGCCTTGCTTGGGAAAATACGTCATAGGGATATTCTTTAAACATGTAGTGAAGTTGTGGGGGTTGTCATTGAACATCGCTTTGAATCGGGAAACAAGGTTCATCGAGCAATTTTGGATATGCTTGTTTAGGATTATGGTAAGTAAGTTTTTGATAAGCTCAATTCACCACTCACAAACCGACGAGAAGACTGAGCGAATCAACTATTTGTTGGATAAATACTTGAGGAATTATGTGCAAGAAGATCAAACGAACTGGACAAAGCTGTTAATTTTTTTATAACTTGAAGAAGAACACAACCACTCGGTTCATTCCATTTGAGTTAGTGGTTGGGAAGTAGTCGATGACATCGCACACCATGATGGCGGGACTATGGGAAGATTCCAGTAGCATTACAATTCATCAAGGAGTGGGAAGATCAGTTGGAATGGGAATGAGTCTAACTCAAAAAGGAATTAGAAACATTTAAGCATTGGGAATATCAAGATATAACAAAATTGGAGTTCAAGGTAGGCGATAAGGTCTTTCTCAAGTTAAGCAAGGAGTAGTTCAAACAACCAGTAGGCATGTGTTATGCCTTACTAAGGAGATATGAAGCCCCCTTTAAAATTCTTGAGAATATAACCAAGGTTGTGTACAGGTTGAAGCTCCACAAGCATCTAAGTGCTCTAAGTGTCGTTCACATGATTTTTCATGTAAGCTAGTTGCGCATATGTAGACTTGATGAAGGTGATCCCAACAGGGAAGGTCCATGGGAACGTGATATGGTTGTAGACCGACCTAAATGCAAAGTTGAGGAGGTGTTGGATCACAGAGTCATTCGGCATGGAAAAGGAAAACAACAGAAGTATTTCATCCATTGGAAGGATTGACCCAATGAAGAAATAATTGGGAGAGGAAAGGGTCCTTGTAGTAGTATGAGGACAAAGTTTGGGAGTTTTAGCATAGGATTCTCGGTGCTCTTGGGAAACAACTTACAGGAAATTGTTCAGAAGACAATTGGTTGAGTGGGGGAGGATGTAACATCATCACCCTTCAGTTGGATTAAATTCCATGTCGAGGGGAAACATTGCACTCTTTTACTCCATAAGTGTGCCCACTCACCCGCATTGTGGACAAAGGATCAAGTAAGAAAACTAAGAAGTGGAAAAAGTGACTAGAAGCGGGAGCATAAGGAAGGGTGCATCCAAAGGGGAGTGTAAGTATGTGTCCAAGCATCAATCCATTAGAAGGGCACGGGGTCACTTGGGGTTTTTAGGACCATCTACAAGGGCATGTACGCATCTACCTACGGCGTCTACAACTTGTCTAAAAGGATACCTGAGCACGAACCAAGGAGTGATCGGTAAGTATATAAATGGGAGAGCCCACATGGAAAATTCAATCAATCATCATTGGAATTAATTCCATCCAAAGAGTTCGGAGGCTAAGGAAACAAGCACGAGATCTCTAATGGAAACAACCAAGGTTAAGGCGTATTCAACAAAGGGAAACAGAGGACACCTGAAGAGAGTTCTAGAAGAACTTACCAAGGCCCTCCGTGCACATGTTAGGATACATTTTTGGCAAGGGTGTCGAGAGGTTTCTCTGTATTTTCAGTAGGTCGTTTGATAAGGGTGTCGAATGTTGTATGTATTTGGGAAGTAAGCCTTAGAGTGGCACCTTGTTATATTTTGAGGATCAATTTTTATAATAAGTTGTGGGTTCCCCTGTATGATTGTATTGTCTTTGTTATATTGGCATAATAGTTAAACAACACCACACATAAGTTAATAAAATCTAAGTGTTAAAGTACTTGGCACGGTTGTCGGGAGCAAGTAGGTGTTGATAACATGGAAGTTCTCAGTTGAAAGTATGGACGGGATATAAACAAATAGGTGTATAATACTAACAACTAAGCTTGAATGACCAAGTCTTCAAGGATAATACTTTAATATTAGTTTTTTTAATTATATAGTTCTTTTGATTTTTGTATCCTTGTTTCTGGTCTTTAATATTCAACTTTTGGGGAATTAAGAAGCCTTGCTTAAGTGCTTAGGAATGAACTCTGAGTCAATAGCTCCTCTTAATGTTTTCATTGGTGCGTTATTCATGATGGACCTTTCTTTTGATATGTTTTAAAATAGACTACCAACATGGTTTATTATTTATTTATTATTTGGTGATAAGTTTATACGATTGATTATGGTGAAGAAGATTCTCATCAACAGTGCTTTGGAAATGGTCATTGTGGGCGTTTAACTTTTCATAGTGGCACTGGAATTAAATTAATGTATACGTCACGAACTGTACATAACCCCTGATGTTTTACTGGAGATTTTGTTTCTCTGTTGATATTTTGGTGCTTAATTGAGAGTGTTGCTCCACTCTTCTGTGATTAATTTGGATTATATATCTTATCTTCCTAACTTCTTGTTATTTCTTGTTGCTTGCAAAGCAGATTGGTTATCTTCAATTCTTTTATTTTATCTTTTAGTTTTATTTTTTTATCTTTTTACTGATGGAATTTATGGTATTTTTTAATTGTTTTTATAATAGAGTAATTTTTTCTTCAACAAAATTTATAAATATCTAAAAAGTTTATTATGGTCAAAACCTAGTAATTTAAAGAAACTTAAAAAATTTGGGTGTTAGTTAGAATCCATATCAGACAAGGTTTAATAAGAGGTGTGGCTAGCCCCAAGAGTTAGCTCAATTGGTCGAGCAACCGTAGTTAGGCCTCTCGGCAAGTGAGGTCGCAGGATCCATTCTCCTCGATGCTCTTGGGGTTAGGCATGAAGTGTGCCGAGAGTGAGGCCCCTTCGGGTGGGCCCTCTTGAAATTATTCCGTGGATGTAGCCCGTCGGTCAAGCCGGCGCGTGAACCACATTGAAAAAAAATAAATAAATAAGAGGTGTGGCTAAAGATCGGAATTAGAAACGAATCTCTATACCAATGAAATCAATAATTATTCGTTTACTAACAAAATCCCATAAAGACAATGAACAAAAATATGTATAGGACAAATGTATAATTGAATAATAAATAGATGATAGAATTATTACAATGCCATAGGACAGTATACTTCAATTGGCACTGAATGTTCACGATGGTTAATAGGTCATGACCCTTCATTAGGTCATGATTTTCAATTAAGACGTGTCATTTCATTAATTATTATTATTATTATTTTAATGCTTGCAATTCATTATGCGGTTGTTGTAGAGATCTCGAGATCCAATCTAAATTTCCCTGAGGCTACAATCCAATGGATTCTTGAGGGGATAACAATTGTACCCAATATTTTTAACATTCCAAAATGGCATTGAAATGTACCCAATACAGTTGTTGTATTCTACTAGGTGCAAATGAACCAACCAATAGATTGGTACAATGAGAGAACCATTGCATTATCCTAAAAAATGAATAATTATGGATCGATATGATGAAGTTGTAGATTATTTGGATGATGGGATAGAGGAATCTAATATTTTTTGTTAATACTCTACTTTTCAAGGTCTCCAATAATTATTTGGTGGAAGCTATTCTCTTAATCATGCCCTAGGAGATGAACTTGGCGTTTTTATGGGGAGTTATGAGGTCCCATTCAATTTAATTGATAACGCTTTGAAAGTGGATAAACTAGTTGGTGATTATTGTGAATTACAACATGAAAATATTTGTATTAGGGAATGTTAGATCTCAACTAGTTTGGAGGCCCTCTCATTATATCAAAAGCAAAAGAATATATTGGAGTATATGGGTGCCCCAATGATGGAGTGCTTCTATCAAACCTTAAGTTTTGGATCTCATTATGGTATGTATGATTCCCTAACAACTATTCAAATCCATAGTTAGGTGCATTATATTTCTTTGATTCCTCTTTTCATCCACCTAGGGTTTGGATTTGATAGTGCGGTGCTTGATGATTGTGTTGCATTTTCAAGGCCATTAGTGAAAAACAATTTTTTGGAGAGGGAGTATGTCAATCTAGGAGGAGGATGTAATGACTCTGGAAAGGATGGCGTTAACCCACTAGTTGAGTTGTCGGATAAGGACCCTATTGAAAATAATTTGTGGGACTCTTATGAGGAAAGGGTGTGGAGTTTGGAGGAATACCTAAATAAGGGCATCAACTTACATGCAAGTGAGAAAAAAGCTATCAGTGCTATGCTGGTAAGATTGTCATTACCTCATGGTTCAAAACCTAAGGAGGAGGTTAAATTGAATGAGGTTGTCAATATGATTGCACAGACTTCGATGGGGATATCTTTTTGTATATAGTTTAGTGAATCAATCATTCATGCATGGATGGGAATATGTGGAGTCCTTATTCCCCGAGTGTTTTTTTTATTGCAAGAGGTTCATTGGATTTCTCCTTTATATCAACTTTGGATGCATAAAAACAATTTCATCTCTCTAGTAGTGGGATCATACCTCTCTTGTACTAAAAATATGGGAATCCTCCTTTGATGCACATTTAAAATGATTGGAAATAGTCCCAATCTGGGTGAATATTTTGTGTCTTCCAATTGAATATTGGTATGTAGAAGTGTTCAAGAAAATTAGCAATTCCTTATGATAGTACTTGGAGGAGGACATGATCTTTATAAACACAAATAATATGTCACTAGCAATAACTCTAGTTGGAATTTCCTGAGGGATGGTTTAGCCTGAGATCATTATACAAAAGTGCTCTTCTTCCTTTTCACAAGATTTGGACTGCTATGTCATTTAGGTGTTTTAGATGTCACAATGTTGGTCACTTAGCAGTAAATTATGTGTTACCCTTCAATAAGAAAAGATGGATTAAAAACCCTAATATTATGTGCCTACAAAAGGGTAGTTCTTGGAGGAATTAGCTAAGCCACTTGAGGATGGGGAAAACAAATCTTGATATGTTGATTCCTGGAGAAGTGAACCTTGGGATATTAGTGGTTGCACCAATTTCATAGAAGAGTGAGGGAAAGGTATGTGTAGAACAATTAGATTCAGATATTGATAGGGTTCCAAAACTAGGTACAAGCCCCAAGGATGTTGTGCAGCATTTGGTGTCTTCATTGGATAAAGGTATGTTTATTTTTTATCTAGCTTCCTTGAATATGTCTATTGATGGTTTTAAGGGAGGTTATGGGTTCTTGAACCCAAATAAAGTACCTTTAGCCAATATTTTCTAGAGAAGAATACCCATTGCTTGAAGAATAAGTCAAGAATGGACTACTTTCTTAGGTCTATTTGGTTCTTGTGTGGCATTGCTAATGAGATATATCATTTAGAGGAGTTGGGAGGGAAGGGTGTTACTGTTGCAATTCTTTGTGATAGTAAACTTGTTGAATGAAGTGAATTAGCTTAGCTAGTGGTTATGGGTACAAATTGAGAACCTGGAAAAAAAATCACCAACTATTGAAGTGGGGATTAGAAAAGGTCTTGCAATGAACCAGAGGAAAGAGGTAAAAGGATCAAGGCAATAAGAGAGATCCTTTATATCCTAGAAAAAGATAAGGAAACATTTGAAGTTCGATCAGGTAAACAAACTACATTACTATGGGTACTTAGAGAAAATGGCCCCTTCGTTGATGGATTCCCATGATATGTTTATTCCTAAACTATCGAGGTTTGCAAATATCCTCTAAAAATATTGCATTGACGAGATTAGTTGAATTCCATAAATTGGGTATTATTGTGTTGCAAGAGATTTTGGGGAATGGTGGGAAAATAGTTTTCAAATTTAGAAAATTACTCTTGGGATGGGATTTCATATTCTTGAATGTGTGTGGTCTTTCAAGAGAGTTAATTACGAGGTGGTACATAGGTTCTTTCTACAACACTATTACTTTGTCTATTGATTCAAGCCTAGCTATTGTACATTATTCACAAGAGCTACACAAGGAAATTACATTGTTGATTTTATATGGACCTTATGTCGAGATAATATTTTATAGGGAAAAGTTGTTTAGGATGGACATACCGAAACAAAATAATCTTGTTTGAAAATGGTCATATACGCAGTAGTAAATTGATAAAGAGGAGCTGCGTTCGAAGGTTTGATAACTCGACGTTTCGATCCCTACTCTGGGATCATCATCAGGAGACAGACTGTTAAGAGACTTAGAAAGTTTCTAATTTATGAATTACTTCTTAATCATCATCTCAATATCAAGAAATGGGTTGTTATAGGTGGAGACTCATATCATTTTAGGTGGGAATGGAAAAGCTAGGGAACAAGCCTCCTAATCCCTTAAAATATAACCCTTCTTGGCTTGAAGAAGAAGGCATTGTAGCATTGATTAAGTAGAATTGGTCTCCCTTTTATAAGGATAGAAGAGAATCAACATCATTATATTTTGTGGACAATCTTAAAAAGACAAAGTAGGCAACAATATCTTCAATGTGCACATCAGAAAAAATTGAAGGATAAGTTAAAGGAGGTGCACACTCAATTATAGTTGATGTACTCATGAGATTTCGCTAGCACTACTTCTATATATGTTAAAATAATATCAATACTCTATAGGAAAGAAAGAGAAAGTTGTGGATAGAGAGACAACAAGGAGGTTAAAAATAGAGTTATTTGGTTACAAAAGGAGGATGAAAACACAAATTTTCTAACCGCTAGAAAAATGTCAACATTCTTTGGAAAATGGAGCCTTAGAATTGTAAGCATGCTATTGGTTTTGAAGAACTAGCTAGACTCAATATGGATCATTTTTAAGGGGTTTATAAATATGGGAATGGGGTGAAAATGGAAGAAATAGTTCAAATGGATCTCTATTTCCCAAGCTTTGTTTCTAATGAATAAAGTGGAAGATTACTGGGTGAGGTATCAAAGGATGAACTGGATGAAGTTTTACATGGTTTCAAAATGGATAAAACCCTTGGTATTGATAGTTGGTCGGTTGAATTATTTCCTAAGTTAAATGATATTATTGGGGAAGGATTATTTAGGCTTATTCAAGAATCAATATCCAATGGGAGAATGTTGGAAACACACAACTCAACATTTATTTCCTTATTACCAAAATATAATAACCCTTTATCCTTTGAAGAATATAGGCCCATCTCCTTATGTAATTGTATCTACAAAATAATCGCCAAAGTAATTGCTTTACGGGTAAAGGAAATTTTCTCAAAGTCAACATCGTATGAGCAATTTGGTTTTCTCTCAATGGGTAGATTCAAGAGGGGATTGGTGTCACATAGGAGTGATTGTGTATGATTAAAACTAAGAAGATGCCAACTATGATGCTTAAAATATATCTTACAAAAACATATGATAGGGTTAATTGGAACTATTTAAGGCTTATATTTATCCTTATGGGACTTTGTGTATAGTATTGGGTAATTAATTGTGTTACCGTAGTTTCATTCTGTATCTTGATTAATGATGCTACAACATGATTTTTTAGGCCAAGTAAAGGAATTTTATAGGGTTGTATGTTATCACCCTTAAAGTTTATTATTTTGGAAGAGGGCCTTCGTAGGGATGCATTGGCTCTAATAAATGCAAAAAGGACTGGAGCATTAAAGGCTATCATAATGATTTCGATCAATCTAACAAACTTTATTTTCATAGATGAAATTTTCTTGTTTTATGATGGATCAAGATAGGATGCTATTAAGTTAAATCAAGTGTTGAACCTCTATTTTGTTCTACTAGGATGATGGTGAATATTAGAACATCAACCACATCATTTGTTGGGATGGAGTAATATGAGGAGAGATACATTACATAGGTATTCTCATTTTAACAAATAGATTTGTAGACATGCTTGAAATATTTATATTTCAACATAAACCCTAATGACTACAGAAAAAAGGTCTGGGAATGGGTTATTTCAAAATCTAAGAAGAGTCTCTCAGTTTGGTGTAATCATTGGTGAGTCTAGGGGAGGTTGACTGATATTGATTAATTGGGTATCAAATCTATTATTATGTATTGGATGAACATATATTTTATTCCAAAAGCAATAATGGATAAACTGAGAAGGTTATTCTATGAATTTTTATGGTATGGTAGTATGGATAAAAGAGGAATTCCACTTTTCAAATGGAAAAGATTAGCGATTCCAGAGGATTTCAAAGGATGGAGGTTAAAAAATATATTTGATTGTGCAACTACTATATCTATAAAAAAATGCATGGAGGTTTATATTGGGGAAAGAGATTTGGTATCAAGTAATCAACTAGAAGTACATTACTCCCAATGAATTCGAAGAGTAGATAAGAACTACTTTTAAACCCTTAAGGCCATTGTAAAAGTTGTTCCCCTCATAGGTAGGTATCTTGTTTGGAAGGTGGTAGATGGACATCATGTCAATATTGGTAATACCCTTGGGTCGATTGTGATGACTCCTTTAGGTTGTTTGGAAATTTAATTGTTAAGGGAGAAGGGCCTCATTTCCTTGTCTTAGGTAACAAATTCTGACTTAACCACAATATGGAGCAAGCAATGGATGAATGTTGAGAGTATCAAGTTCTTAAATGTTGAAGCATTACAATGGGAGGAATACATAACAAAGTTGAAGTCCAGTTGTGTCAATATTAGAGAGGCTAAGAATGAACTAATCTAGTTAGCGAACCCAAACATAGGCATTTATTCCCCTAAGTTGGGCTATAATATTTTATTTGAAGATTGTCCTAGGGAGGAGCCTATCTGGTGATTGAATAAGATATGGAAGTTCAAATGTTCATTAAAATCCAAGAATTTTATGTTATTGTTACTCAATAACAAGGTAATTACCTTAGATAACTTATAAAAAAATACATAAGCGGTATTGTATAATGTATGCTTTGTTAAACCAATCATGAAAATATTAACCACCTTCTCATTTTTTGTCCTTAACTAAACAGGTTTTGAAGGAATTAGACGTAGTAACAAGATAAAGTAAATTTTGGAATGGTGGCTCCTTGGAAGAATGTTTAAAAACTTGGGATGACAATTTTGTTGTGAAGAGTTATTGTGTACTACCACTCAGTGTAACATGGGGATTATGGTTATATAGGAATTTGAGTTTATTTGAAGATCAACATATTCCTCTCTGATAATGTGTATTACAATATATGAACATACTCATGAGCTTTGTTCAAAGTAACACTATTAAGAACCCAAGACAACTTGTTGAAGAGGTTATTAACAAGTATAGGGCTTGGCTATATTTCGATAGAGTTTCTGAAGGGATCCCACCAATGTGTTGAGATGGCAGTATAGTACACTTGTCATATAGTCACCCATTGAAATTTCAAGCATGCATAGGCAAATGATCCAACAACTTTTATTAGTTGATGGCTTTCAAGCTTTCCTAAGATCATATTGTTTGAAAGGTTTAGGTATTTGGTGACTCACTAATAGTTACCAAGTGGATGGTGGAAGAATATCCATGTGAAAACTTCATATTGTGACCAGCGTCTTATGAAGTTATGGAATTGAAATATGTTTTTCTTAACATCTCTTTCTAGCATATTTATAGAGAAAGGAACTCACAAGCTAACAAGTTGTCTAAAGAACATTTAGTTGTGACTCCAATTCAATGGCAGATTTAGGAGGCTTGTGATGGCCAAATATATGATTTTACCCATCCTTTTGTTTATTAATAGGGCTCAGTTGTATGTGTTTATTTATAACATTCCATGTTATATTTATGAGAGGGTTTTGATACTCTCCAATTATTATATACCAATATTATTGTATCGAGATATAATTCACATGTCCCTCTTAAGGATTTCTATCCCTTTGCTTACTAATCTCTATTTTTTGCCATATTTGTGCCCTCTACTTGCCAAAAAGTGTTACACAAGTTCATGGGAACATCCAATACACAAATTTACCTAGTGATGGAATAGTAATAGGCCCAAACATATCATTGTGTATTAACTCCAAGATTCATTTTTCTCTTGTATCACTAGATGGGAATCTCACTCAATTATGTTTAACATAGATACAGTGTTCATAAAATTTAAAATATAAGGAGAAATTAGACATACCTTTAACCATGCATTAACCATATGATGCTCAAAGACCCTTATCTCCAAAATCCCAAAGCATTTTATTCTCTCCATGGATGATAGGGGTCTTATCTTCTTTATCATTATCTGTGGGAACAACACATTGTTTCTTGATATCATTGGAATGATATCAAGAAAAATCACATATCCGATATCCGATTTTCTTCTCATATCAACTATCACAAAGAGCTCGAAGAAGATCGATGGTGTGGAATGATTAGTGTGGAACCAATACTGCAGAACCAGAACTACGAAACCATGAGTGTGAAAACTCTGATCTGTTGCAGAAAATAACAATTATGGAAGAACCCAAAGGGTGAAGATGTGTTGCAAAAACTCATGATCACTCAGCGATTGAACTTCATGTCTGTCATAAGGCATCGAACGGTTTGATCAATTATGGAAATGGACCATCATGCATATGAACAGGTAAATGGTTTAAGGACATATATGTATAAAAGGATGTGTGTGATGAATGGATGGGTGCTCTCTCTCTGCAGAAAGAGAAATGGTGCATGGATCGTCGTTGAAGTGGAGATTGCAGAATGACAGAGGACTCTGAGCTCTTTCCAGAATATCCAGAACATAGACAATGAGGGGAACCAAGATGCATGAGAAAATCCAGGAGCAGATCGAAACAGAGTTGGTTTGCATTGTTATATCTATTTTTCTAAATATTGTATTGAACATGTTTTAAGTCTGAGAAAAAAGGGTGGTAGGGTGGTGCTAGTAAAAACATGTTGTATTCTTTGTACAAGCTGAAGCCTGTATAAGTGGAAGTTGATGCTGTCACTCAGTTGTAGATCGAGAATGTTATTTTAGTGGGTGCTAGAAAAACATGATGGTTGGTTCTCTCTACAAGAAGGATTTTGTAAAACAAAGGTTGCATTTTTATTTGAGTAGGTGCTCAAATAAAAATGAATAATTGTCTCTCTATCATGTATGTGTAATTGATAATATTCATCTCTTATGTTATACTTGTTGCATTATCATA
>LPNX010466203.1:368062-433386 GCA_001517045.1 Pseudotsuga menziesii | reverse complement strand
GCTGTCTCTCAATGGACTGGTCATTTTTATTAGTTTCAAGAAAAATGACATCTCTGGAAATAACAAATTTATTGTTTACCTCATCATACAAACGGTATTCCTTGGAGTATTCTTCGTACCCCAGGAAAATGCACTTTCTCCTTCGAGCACCAAGCTTGTTTCTTTGCTCCTTCGGAATCAAGGCATAACAGGTGGAACCAAAAACTCTGAGATTCCTGACTGAAGGGAGATGGAAAAACCACATTTCATGTGGAGTCTTGTTATCAAGTGCATTTGATGGACTTCTATTTCTCAAATATGCTGCACATTTTACTGCATCACGCCAAAACATTAGTTTTACATTCTTGAAAAACATCATTGAGCGAACCATATTCATTATGGTTCTATTCATTCTCTCTGCTACACCATTTTGTTGAGGATTGTATGGAACTGTAGTCTGATGTGCAATTACATGTTGGCGAAGATAATGTTCAAAAGCATTTGAAGTGTATTCTTTTCCATTATCAGTACGAAGTGTACCAATTTTTTATTGTGCTTGTTTTTCAATCAATGCATGAAAGTCTTTGAATGTTTGAAATGCTTCTGATTTTGTCTTTAAGCAGTAAATCCAGCACATTCGTGAGTAGTCATCAACAAATGTCATAAAATACTTATTCCCATTTGCTGAAGGAGTTGGCATTGGGCCACATAAATCAGAATGCACTAGTTCTAATTTCCTACTTGCTCTGAAATTAGATTCATGGAATGGCAGCTTACTATGTTTCCCTAATATGCATGCATCACATTTGTTCTTCTCTTTGGGAATGGTGGGCAAACCAAATACACCATTCTTTCTCAAAAAACGAAGACTATTATAATTTAGATGACCAAATCTTGCATGCCACAATGAACTAGATGACATATTACCTTCTCCATGCTGAGAGAGCTAGGCATAGTTCTGAAATCTTGTGGATGAACCCTTGAGCTTCAGCAGCTTCCCATCTTCATATCCAGTCATGATGACTTGGTTGTCAGAGGACTTTCTTATTTCAACGATTCCATCAAACATGTGGATGGAATGGCCTTACTGTCGAATCTCCACCAAGGACAGCAGGCTTCTCTGCAACTCTGGAAGATAGAGAACGTTCTTCAACAAGAAATCAGGAAATCCATGCATCTTCAGTCGAATGATGCCCATTCCCTTTGGTTTAATACTTGACTTATCTGCAAAGTACACTATGCCATCTATTGTTTCATTCAGTTCTTCAAAACAATCTTTTCTAAATGTCATGTGTGATGTTGCACCAGTATCAAGCAGCCAACAATCTTTGTAAGATGAAAGAGAAGTCATTTCATTAAATCCAAGATTACAATGTGCAACAATACAAGAATCAGAAGATTTACTAGCATCTTGGTCATCTTTCTTCTGGTTATGCTTGTCTTTGATGGAGTCCCATGAAGCCCAACACTGATCTGATGTGTGCCCAGTCTTTCCGCAACGCTTGCACTGCAAATCTGATCTTTTGCTTTTGCCCCCTCTGCCTTTGAAATTTCTTCTTCCTCGTCCTCTCTTGCTGCAATATCCCTTGGAAGGGTCTTTGGATTGGTCTTTGCCATCTAGGGCAGCACCAATACTAGATGCCAAAGGGTGCATCTTTACAACGGTTAGTGTAATTTACAATAATGAACTTGATATGACAAAGAGAAATAGAAAAAATAAGAACCTTGCAGGTCTACAGTCTCCTCTAAGGTGATTTACAATCTCAACTTCAGGTTTTAAAGATGATACAATGACAGAGAAAATATTACAACCAACAGTCAACAATTATCTCAGCTCTTTAAAACTTTATGCAGTCAACATGATGGGAAGTCTCAGCAATCTCCTTTCACGAGATCCACGCAGTCTTCACGACGCAGCGTTATTCTTCAACGCAGTCTGTCTTGCATATACACTATGCATTTTAAGAAAATATGTGCACTATGAAGGTCTTCATACACTTCTGGAGCACAAATTTAATTCTACGCCAGTATGCAAACTCAATTTTTGCAGCACCAGTAATTTTGCAGCACTATTAAAACAATTCTACAACGCTTATTAACAACAATTTTATAGCAACATGCAAATCGATTCGATTCTGCAACACCATGCAAATTAAAGCCTGATAAACAATATTATAATGCTTCTGCAATCATTAAGCATAAAACCTGCAATCATTAAGCATTGAGGATGGAGGTCGCATTCACAATAGCTCCACATTCACGAGCAGTCATGAGTAGACACCAACAATATATCAGATTCAGTATCTCAATGCAATATACAACACATTTCAGTACCTAGAGAGTCTCCACAGGGTGCAACTCCAATGCAGGATGCAGATATATATGATATGTCAGTCACACTATAATCTCAACGCAGTATTATATAGCTAGCTCAAAACGCAGTTATCTCATATATATATGAGTCACAATATATATCAGATAGGTCTTCAAAGCAGTAGGCATTAGTTCAACGCAGATATAAGGCATGGTCAAGCACGCAGTAGCTCATTCTATGCATTTTAAACTACTGAATATTTACACACATTCAAACTTTTGCGCCATTCACGTAGGTGCACAGCTTCACGCAGCACGCTGATGATGATGGTGTAGCAGGTCACAGCTTCAAATCAACACGCAGTCAGCCAGAAGTCACATCTCTCCACACTGGTCTTCAATGTATGTCAGCATAGATTATGTTGTGAATAGATACAGTTCTCTTCAACTGCGCAGTCTCAAACGCAGGCAGCAACTGGAGCTCATGCCCACTTGCCAACAGGGTGGAATATAGCAGTAGCTTGCCGTAACATAGGGACCTTCAGTGAAGCTATATCGATTCCAATAGCCACTTCAATGCAGAAGTTTGAAAAACACCAGGCAGTAACTCGATATCTTTTTCAAAGAGAGAAAAACACCAGGCAGTAAGCTTTCAACGATGGCAGCAACGGATTCCATTCAGTGCTTCGTTCGAATGAAGAAGGCTGTGGTCGTAACTTACTGCAAGTGGGGCCGAGGTTTGATCAAGATCAATGGAAGAGATCGTAGTCACTCTATTAGGTCAAAAAAATGGGTTTATGACAGTCACAAAGAACTCAGACCCAACGCAATTCAAGATCACGCCTAGAGGAGATATACTCAACGCATTTACAGCGAGAGTGGAGAGGTTGCAGTTCAAGAGGTCGCAGCACAAAGCTTCAGCGTGAAAGAATTAGGGTTAGGGTTAGATATTGTTCTATACCAATAATGCATGCACGCAAACTGGGTTTCTCATGCCACTGGCAGACTGATGGAGCAGTCTGGCAATGGACTGTCAAGCAGAATGCCAGGAATGGGCAGACTGGCAATAGGTAGGAGTTATGGCAGCGCTCTAATACCACTTGTTGGTAATAACTCCCGATTCAATATATTCATGGCTGAAACATTTATTTATACATTACAATGTGGCGGTTGATAACCAGCCTTTTCACCTTCCTATCTATTCATATTCCTATTTATTATTTATTTACAATAATCCCGACGGATTATTCTAACACTATTGACCAACTCCTAGGTATTCTGACAGCCTATGTAATGAGGATTGGTAATGACAAATCCGCCACTAAAGAAGATTCTTTTAAAGCAGATAAAAACACTGATTTTGAAATGGATGTGGTCGAGGCAAAATTTGTAAGGAGGCTGAAGAAAGGTTCAGGTAAATTCAAAGGAAAGATGCCCTTTAAATGTTTTAAATGTGGTAAAATAGGTCCATTTGCATCTAAATGTCCCCACAAGCACAAAAAGAATACTTTTGATGATGATGAAAAGTACACATTCAATAAATACAATAAAGAGGCTAAACACAAAAAGAAAATCCTTGTGTAAATGATGTTGATTCTTCACAAGATACAGACAGTGATTCATCTGATGAAGATGAAGTGAATAACTTCATGCTTATGGCCATAGACGATTTTGGAAATGAATATACAACGAATGACCTGAATGAGGAGGAATCCATGGTGGATATGGAAGGTGAACTAATCAGTGCTATGGAGGAAATTGACAGACTAAGATTAAAGAAAAGGAAACCGAAACAATTATTGTTGCAGTATAAAAAGAATGGCAAAGAACCAAGTGAAGATATTTCCCTGTTAAAATTGGAACTAGAAGAGGCAAAGAAAATAGAAGATCATCTTAAACAACAATTAACAGAAGGGAAAAAGAGATATGAAGCTTTGGAAGAAGAAGTAGTGACAGCTAGGAAGGAATTGGAGAAATTTCAAGCTCTGTACCACCAGAACCTATCAAGTATCAAAGCCTCAGAAGAATTGAACACCATTCTCAGCAAGAAAAGGTCCCCATGGTTAAAAACATGTCTTGGCTATGAAGAAGGCTCATTCAACAATCAATCAGAATGCGAACATACTGAGCAAACAAAAGGAAATGAAGCCAATACCAGAATCAAAAATTCAAATCAAAATTATCAACCAAGGATAGCTCAGAAACATAGTCAACAAAAGGGAAGACCTCCAAGATCCAGGTACCAAAATTTTTTCCATGGTCACTGTTATTGTTGCTCTAATTTTGGTCACAAAGCTGCAAATTGTGCATTTAATTTTAGAAATATACAATCAAATAACAGTCAATTTATGCAACATAGAACAAGACAGTCAACAAGCAAACAAGAACAGCATACAACTCAGTTCACAACTAAGAGAATAATTCATGATAGAAATAACAATTCTTTTGATCTATTGTATAATGAACCAGAATGCTATGTTTGTCATAAATTTAGACACAAGGCTTCAAACTGTCATCTGAAAGATTAGAAAACAGACCCAAGAATGAATTACTCTGGTGAAAGAAATAAAGTTTGGAAGAAGAAATAAAATAATAATTGTGGCCAGTCCTTTCTGTTCAAAAAGAAAAAGGCCCCTGGTATATTGACAGTGGATGTTCCAAACACATGAGTGGTGATAAAAGTAAGTTCCTATCTCTAAGTGAAAATAAAACAGGAAATGTAACTTTTGGAAATGATGCTCCAGGGAAGATCAAAGGAAAAGGAATGGTCAAGTTGAGTAATGGCAAAGGGAAATCCCAAGATTTGTTGTTTGTAGATGGACTAAAACATAATTTTATTAGTGTCAATCAGGTTTGTGGCAAAGGATGTGAATTTGTTTTCACTTCTAAAGATTGCAAGATAAATTTGGTACCCTCAGGACAGTTGGTTGCAAAAGGTATAAGAACTGAAAACAATGTATATGTCTTGAAAGAAGAAAAAGAAGAATGTCATCTAGGCAAGTATGATGAAAGTTGGCTTTGGCATAGGAGACTTGGACATTTAATATTTGATCATATAATCAAACCTGTGAACAATGAGGCAGTAAGAGATCTTCCAAATATATCAAAGCCATATGACTTTGTTTGTAAACCTTATCAAATGGGAAAACTGACTCACACACAATTTAAATCCAAGAACTTCACATCCATAGACAAACCACTTCAGCTAGTACATATGGATCTGTGTGGACCATCAAGAAAATAAGGCACAAGAGGAGAAAGATATTTTATGTTGGTCATTGATGATTAGTCTAGACTTACATGGGTTGCTTTTCTGAAAGAAAAATATGAGGCACTTGAAAAGTTCAAAATTTATAAGGCCCTAACTGAGAATCAAACAGGAAAAAGACTGAAGACAGTAAGATCTGATAGAGGAGGATAGTTCTGTTCAGGAGACTTCAAGGAGTTTTGTGATAAACATGGAATTAAGAGAGAATACACTATTCCAGGGACCCCACAGCAGAATAGAGTTGTTGAGAAACAGAATAGGTCAGTTCAACAGATGGCAAGATCAATGATGAATGAAAGGAATATTTCTCAGACATACTGGGTAGAAGCAATTCACACAGTTGTCCATATTCTTAATAAATCTCACCTAAGGCCGAACAGTGATAAGACTCCCTATGAACTATGGTTTGGAAGACCTGCTTCTATCAAACACTTTAAAGTCTTTGGAAGTAAATGTTATATCAAAAATAATGATGAACATCTTGGGAAATATGATGATAGGGCTGATGAAGGCATCTTCTTAGGATATGCTTCAAACAATAAAGGGTACTTGTTATAAAAATAGGTTACATAAATTGTTTGATAGTATCGACATTAGAATCGATGAAGGAATCCCTGTAAAAGATATTCAAATAAGCAGTGTTGAACTAGATACTGAAGACACAGTTGAATTTAAAGAAGAACGGGTCCAAGAATCGGAAAAAGAAGATCTAGAGGTAGATGATGAAAGTGAAAACACTCGGATAGATTCAAGACAGTAGACAGAAACAAAAGCACCTTCATGAATCGTTCAAAAGAATCATCCTGAAAGTCAGATAATTGGTGACAAGAATAAAGGAGTGCGGACAAGAAGAAAGTTGATCAAGGCTTCAGAACAATCTCAGATTGCTTTCCTATCTACGATGGAACCTAAGAATTTTTAAGAGGCTAGTGAGGATGAATATTGGGTTAAAGCCATGAATGAAGAGCTTGATCATATTGAGAAAAACAACACTTTGGAGCTGGTTTCTATACCTGCAAATAAAAATGTAATAGGTTCCAAGTGGGTGTTTAAAAACAAGATGAATGAACCAAAACAAATTGTAAGGAATAAAGCTCGACTGGTGTGTAAAGGGTATGCCCAAGTTGAGGGACAAGATTTTGATTAAACTTTTGCACTAGTAGCAAGATTGGAAGCTATCAGAATGTTTCATGCTTATTCCACTCACAAGAACTTCAAAGTGTATCAAATGGATGTTAAGTCGTCCTTTCTCAATGGAGATCTAGAAGAAGAAGTCTATATAGAGAAACCTGAAGGGTTCCAACTGACAAGGAATCCTAACAATGTCTGCAAACTAAAGAAGGATCTATGTGGATTGAAACAAACACCAAGAGCCTGGTATCATAGACTGGATAAATATATGCAGGACAAAGGTTTCAAGAAAGGTACTATTGACAGTAACTTGTATATCAAATCTGAAGGTGATCATCTATTATTAGTTTTGGTGTATGTGGATGACATTATATTTGGGTGCACTAATGATTCTTATGTGCAGTGGTTTGCTAATGCCATGCAATCTGAGTTTGAGATGTCAATTATAGGAGAACTATCATTCTTTCTTGGTCTTCGCATTATCCAGAGTCCTGAAGGCTTATTTCTCTCCCAAGAGAAGTATTTGAAGGAGATGTTAAAGAAATTTCAAATGGAAGACTCATCACCTGTCAGTACACCCATGGTTGTTGGTTGTAAACTTAGCAAGGATGATCGCTCACCTGATGTTGATCAAAGAACATACCGGTCAATGATAGGCAGTCTCTTATACATCACAGCATCTCATCCTGATATAATGCAAGCCGTTGGAATAGTAGGAAGATTTCAGTTTGCTCCTAAGCAAAGTCATTTTGTGGTTGTGAAGAGGATATTTAAATATTTGAAGGGCACAATGACTAATGGTCTCTGGGATCCTAGAAATCAAAATCTTCAGTTAATTGCATATTCAGATGTTGATTGGGAAAATTGTTTGGATGAAAGAAAGAGAACAATTGGAGGTGCATTCTTCTTAGGTGATTCTTTAGTTGCATGGTTGAGAAAAGAAGCAAGGCTCAATATCTTTATCCACTACAGAAATTGAGTGCATTGCTACTTCCACCTGTTGTACACAAATTCTCTGGATGATTCAGACACTGGAAGACCTGGAGGTAAAATATGTTGATCCCATTCCTCTCCATTGTGATAATACTAGCACCATTAGTATGTCCAAAAATACATTCCTACATTCCAAGACTAAGCACATACCTATTAAGTATCACTTCTTAAGGGAGCAAGTTACAAACAGAGTAGTTCAATTGAATTTTATTCCTTCTGCAAAACAAAGTGTTGATATCTTCACTAAACCCTTACCAAAGACACAGTTTGAGTAAAGCTAGGTATCATATCTTATTCCAAATAACTTGATCACTTTGATAAGGGGAGCCATGCCATAGAGTCTTCTTTGACATTGATTTCAAAGGGGAAGAAGTTGTTTGTTACAGATGACAAACAGATTGATGATTACGAGTACAACATGCATTCAGAAGTTGAATATTTCCATCAATGCCAAAGGGGGATATTGTTGGAGGTTTTGTGGTCATGTGGAAATAGATCAGAGTGTGATTTGGTTGTCATCGATGGCAACATAGTTTCAAGCATATGATCCAGATAAGCAGAAGACTCAGAATAATATTGAAGAATATCGACGGTGGTAAAGACATTTCGCTGACAGAATAGCGAGGAAGATAAAGGAGGGGTCGACTTGCGAAATTGGAAATAAATCGTTGTAAAGGAGATTGAGATCAACGAAGGAGGTTGATCCCGAAGGAGATCAATGGCTGGGAGGCATTTCGCTGGGTGAACTAGCGTGGAGGAAGAAAATCTTGGGGGGTGCGATAGCTTATGAAATATGCCCTATGTTGGTTGAAGTCCTCCGTTGATCTAAATCTGACGGTTGTTAGTCCATTTCGCTGATGAATTAGCAAGGAGGTTAATTACAGGATATGGGAGCAAAATTTTAATGTAATATGCTCTATAACATTTGGATTCCACCGTAGATCTGTGTGAATCCAGATCCAACAGTTAATTATTTCACTCGTTGAAATAGGAGGTGAGTTAACATAGAGGCTAGACGCAAAATTATTGTGAGAACCAAAGTTTGAAAGGTAATCAGATGAACAGATCCAACGGTCAAGAGTGAACCCGCACAAGAAATCAACGGTGCGAAAGGAGTTTTGCAAGCGGAAGTCAAAAAGCGGAAAGTCTGGAAGTTGTTCAAACAATTGTTGAAAACCCGAGATCTACATCCCGCACCGAATCTAAAATCAACGGTCGAGAAATGGTGCACTAGGAATCAACGGCATGGAAGGAGTTTTGTAAGCGGAAGCCGGAAAGCGGAAATCCTGGAAGTTGTTCAAACAAATGTTGAAATCCCAAGATCTGCATCTCGCACTGGATCTAAGATCAACGGTCGAGAAAGGGTGCACAAGGAATCGATGATGCAGAAAGAGTTTTGCAAGTCGAAGTCGAAAAGCAGAAAGTCTGGAAGTTGTTCAAACAAATGTTGAAAACCTGAGATCCGCATCCTGCACCGGATCTGAGATCGACGGTCGAGAAACGGTGCACAAGAATTCGACGGTGCGAATTGATTATGGAGAAAAGGATGTACAAAAGATGGAAAGCGGAAATCATGGATTGATATCAAGAAAAATCACATATCCGATATCTGATTTTCTTCTCAAATCAACAGTCTCGGAGAGCTCGAAGAAGATCGATGGTGCGGAATGAATGGTGTAGAACCAGTACTGTGGAACGAGAACTACATAACCAGGAGTACAAAAACTATGATTTGTTGCATAAAATGACAATTACAAAAGAACCCAAAGGGCGAAGATGTGTTGCAGAAACTCATGATCACTCAATGATTGGAATTTGTGTCTGTCATAAGGCATCGAACAATTTGATAAGTTATGGAAATGGACCTTCATGAATACTAACAGGTAAAGGGTTTAAGGACATATGTGTATAAAAGGATGTGTGTGATGAATGGATGGGTGCGCTCTCTGCAGATAGAGAACTGGTGCATGGATCGTCGTCAAAGTGGAGATTACATAATGACAGAGGACTCTGAGCTCTTTCCATAATATCCAGAACAGAGACAATGAGGGGAACCAAGATGCATAAGCAAATCCAGGAGAAGATTGGAACGGAGTTGGTTTGCATTGTTAAATATGTTTTTCTAAATATTGTACTGAACATGTGTTAAGTCTGAGAAAAAAGGGTGGTAGGGTGGTGCTAGGAAAAACATGGTGTCTTCTATGTACAAGTTGAAGCCTGTACAAGAGGAAGTTGATGCTTTCACTCAGTTGTAGCTGGAGAATGTTATTTTAGTGGGTGCTAGAAAAACATGAGGGTTGGTTCTCTCTACAAGAAGGATTTTGTAAAATAGAGGTTGCAGCCTCTTTTGAGTAGGTGCTCAAATAAAAATGAATATTTGTCTGTCTCTATCATGCATGTGTAATTGATCATCTTCATCTCTTTTGTTATACTTATTGCATTATCATAACTATAAATCTATGATAGATAATAAGGGTTTAAATATTGAAAAATTGTTTAAGCTTTGGAAATAAATGATCCACCGCCCCCCAGTTATCTGAGTAATTTCAACATCGTCGTCTTCAAAATGGAATTGCCATAAGAAAAATCTCCCACAATTGGAGGTTGACAATGAAACTGGAATGGTTGGAATCCCTCCTTCATCAAACCAGTGCCATCATCCCCTCTCATTTCTAAAGGGAATCCAATAAGGTGCCAAACAAATTGGCAAGTGATGGAATTAATCGAATTACTGAAGACCTAGACTCGGGATGGGTAAAGGTCCCTTAATCTCTTTTACGTAAGGAGTGCTCCGCACTTTCCTTGAAGGAACTCCAAAACCCATAGGGATACAAGAGGTGGTTCCAACTCGTTAAAGTTGCAAGTGTATGAAAACTAAAACATAATTTGTTGTTTTGGTTAGCCAAAAACTTTCAACCAAGATTTCTTTTTTAATCCATTGACCAAGATTTTTTCCACAAATATGATAACCTTGAATTAGCTCTCAAAAAAAATTTCAAATATAATCTTTAGAACCGTCAATCAAGAATTTAAACACACTCTCGATCAAGAATTTAATTCAACCCCACCCCAAGAATATTTTCAAGTCGATGGAATCTAATTGAAATTTTTATTTCATCCAAGATTTTTATATATAATTTCAGCTGAAAATCTGTTAATATCACTCATATCTGACTTACCTTAAAAAAATGATAAAAGGGTTAATTGTTTTTCAGCTTTGGGATATTTGTATTATGCTTATCACTTGTCAAATTTGTCAAGTATTACTTGTGTAATTTTGCTTTAGGATATCTGAATTTGTCTCATCACTTGTGGAATTTTAGCTTTCGAATATTGGTTTGCCTTTTAGTTGTCGAATGTTGGCTTTGGAATAATGGATTTTGTCTTATAAATTGTGGAATTTGGCATCTTACTTGTGTAATTTTGACGACAACTTTCTAAAGACCATGAATGTAACTAAAACTGGATAAATGGGACTCGCCATTCATGATAGCACAATAATGGCATCACTCGTGAGTTTCTTTAAGATGGGAATTGGAACAAGAGATCATGATGGTGTCAAAGCTTGCAAAAATGAGCACTTAGAAGATATCAATTGAATCTCTTTCATTTTTTACATGTAGATTCATTCAATGTTGTTAATTGGTGAAAAAAAACGTAAACCATGAATTCAACCCAATAATGGTTCATGTGCTCAAGTGTGAATGACCTTTAAAAAGTTGAAATATTTTCAATTATAATTGGGTTTTTATATTTAAAAAAATTATTCATTTGGGAAATTTGACATGTGAAAACTCCCTTTCTCTAGTAGGTTCTTTTGGAATATTGTGTTGGGAAAGGCTGATAAATCGATGCAATATAATTCTATCCGAGTACCTGGAACAAAGGATCTACACTTGTTAGGACTAAGAAAATGGCATATGCATACTAAATTGAGAAACAATAAGCACTCTTGCATTTGTCTTGCTTATGTTGGTAATGTAGAGTCCACTCACGAGTGTCAAAACCAAAATTAACAAATTTGCAAACCATGGAAACATGAAGAACTAAAACCATTACCAATATATATATATATATAATTACAAGTGTTTATTTTAAGGTTAAACAAGGCAATGTCTTTATTTTCCTTAAGCTAGAAAATTATTTAAAAAAAGTACACTACTATTTAATGTGATCCAC
Organism: Pseudotsuga menziesii; assembly: GCA_001517045.1. Classification (NCBI taxonomy): domain Eukaryota; kingdom Viridiplantae; phylum Streptophyta; class Pinopsida; order Pinales; family Pinaceae; genus Pseudotsuga; species Pseudotsuga menziesii. The sequence continues at coordinate 421,523 of LPNX010466203.1, read as the reverse complement.
TAGGCCAAAAAGCACATTGAAGCAAGAGTTTAAATATCCCTCAAATTATGCATATGTAAGTATTAGTTCAATGGTTTTAATGTGACATTTATTTTAAGAAGACAAACCCGATTTATTTTTAAGGCTCACTCATATATTATGTAACCCATTAGTCATTTCATCATAATAGTGTAGTTGCACTTGAAACAAGTCAAAGGTGAATAAAAGTCCACGAATTGGTAATGGAATTGTCAATAAAAGATCATGAAACCATTAAGAATGTGCCACTAACACATTTCATATGAATAGAAAGCATTTCTTGATGTGCATTTCTTAACTTTAGAACAGAGAACTGCTAAATATTGGACTTTTTAGTATTGGGTTATATGAAATCATTTTAGCGAATTCTCGCTTGAATATTTGTGAAGTGCTACATGTGTTCCACTCTCATGTTTGGATAAATTATTATATTCATCTTGCTTTGAATGCATGTGCAAAACTCTCGTATTCAACTATTATTATCTTCTTCTTAAAATCAAGTTCTAGCTATATAAATATAATGTTGTCTTTATTTACGAGTTAGAGTTTCTTGGTTGACATTTCTTCGATGTGTTGTTCTTGTCATTTAATGCCCAACCTAATTTACCCTGTCCTATACAACTTACCATGCATATCCTAGTCTAACCTACATTAGAACAACACCCTGGCCTAACTCACCCTACACTTTACCTAAACTACGCTATCCTATTCTTATAAGCTACCATAGCTCAAACTAGCTTGGCAACCCTAGACTACAATACTTTAAGATACTTAACACACCCTATCTGCCATACTTTACCCTACCCCACCCTCTTGGCTTACCATGCATTCTTATTTGTCACACCTCTATGTGAGCATAGAGAAATGCATGAAGGATTGCATTGCTTGTCCTATTGTAAAATTGACCACCATGGAGAGTAGAGATTGTACAAACCTCCCCATTCCTTCGTGCCCATGGAAATTTATATCGATGGGTTTTCTATCATGCCTCTCTACCATGCAACAAGAGCAACATACAATGCACCCAAAGCCTCCAATGAACATCAACCTAGAATTGTATTCCCCAATATCATATAATTTGTTCGAGAAAACAAGTCAAACACCTGCTCACACAAACAAATCACAAATCAGCACACCTTACATGGTTAAAACCCTCAAAGAGGAAAAGAGTCAACGACCCCAAGCAACTCAACCACTTGAGACAATATATTAATGCGAAAGGAAAATATTTTACATATTAATTTCTCACAATTGATCATAAGCTAATGACTCTCCATGCTCTTTAAATAGAGATCATGGACCAATCAAGTGCTAAGCCATGAATCATTATATTCATTAATATAGAGGAGAAGATGATCCATCGAATCACTTTATGTCTAGAACATATTTTGATCATCAGATTACATAAGTACAAATAAATGCTAATGCATATTAAAGAAACACTTTACCTAAAGACACATTAGACCTAGTAACTCCTAAGTGTCTAAATATCCTAACATAATCAATGCATTGATACGATAATATGCAACAAGGCTAGTAAACACTTCCAAATTGTTACTTAGCAAGTCAATTCCCTGCAGAGGCTTGTAGTTTCACACTTGAACAGGTGCAACAAGATATTTGCCAACTTATTCAACAATGCCTTGAAAATCCGTTACTTGAAAGAAAAAAATTATGGGGACTTGCACTTCTACTTCAATGCAATGGGAATTACTGCTTCTTAAGGGGGATATTGATATGTGCCTTAAACTTGAGCATCCAAAATGGTGCATGCCCAACTCTCTTCAAGGCTTGTCACCCCTGAGCCTTCTTCATGCACAACCAACCCTCATCTCTTGTTACACCTTTGCTTCCCAACATGCAAACGACTAGTGCCTTATCTACAAGGCCCCACTGATCTTACATTAGCCTCTAATCAACATGGTGCAATCTCCAATCACTCATACCACTTCTAAATTATCAAGTCATGCATCCACTTTACTAGGTAATCAAAGTTGATCAAATCTGTGCTAATAATCTATTTAAAATAAGTCAACATCTACCTCCACTAAATAATGCCAAAAAGATGTTACTGATTAAACAAATTCACACTCGAATGTGTATCCATCAACTAGAATCCAACCAATAACCTTAATTTTCCTTATCTCCTTTTTTTTCATGTGCAAACTTTATTTCTTTCTTGATGGTCAATGTTTTATTGCCTTCCAAACTTAGTACCTTTGCTCAATTGCATCACAAAGCCCGTGCTCAACAAACTTGAAGGGTTAGACTACCACCTCATGTGTATCCATTAACTAGAATCCAACTAATAACCTTAATTTTCCTTATCTCCTTTTTTTTCATGTGCAAACTTTATTTCTTTCTTGATCGTCAATGTTTTATTGCCTTCCAAACTTAGTACCTTTGCTCAATTGCATCACAAAGCCCGTGCTCAACAAACTTGAAGGGTTAGACTACCACCTCAGTAAATAAATTTTGTTCCAGCCTACCAAAGCCTATTGACTGTATTGTTAGACAATCATGTATTTTCAAGAAGTGGGAAGTTTACTGGCTCTCAAAGGTGGTCATTATATTTTACAATGTAAAAAAATCTAACCTTTTAATCTAGTAATAACCTACATCATATTAATTTGGTTTATTAATTTGTTGGTGCCTGTTAACCAAATTTGTTTAGAAAAAATATGATAAAATTTCAACAAAATAGTCCACAGACCCAACTACCATCTAAAAGTGCCAACAACACTACGCCATGCAAAAAATTTTATTTCAATAGAGAAGCTGGGAGTGAGCAGACAAGAAAACAAAATAATTATTCCCATTCAGCCAGCAGATAAGAAAAGAAAACAATTATTTCCATAAAGCCAGGCCACATGTAGAATAAAACGCCCATCTGGTTAAAAAAAAACCAATCATGCAATTGAGAAAAGTGAAATAAAACAAAATGCAATGTCCATACGGTAAAAAAGCACCAATCATGCAAATTGAGAAAAATAAAACAAAATGCAAGTCCATACGGTTAAAAAGCACCAATCATGCAAATTGAGAAAAGCGAAATAAATCAAAATAATTATTCCAATAAGGCCAGGAGAAATGTAAAATAAAATGCCCACAAACGGCAGAAAACAACGATAATGCAATTGAGAAAAGTTAAATAATAAAATTGTACTCATAGAGACTATATAGCTTCAACGATAATGCAATTGAGAAAAGTTAAATAATAAAATTGTACTCATAGAGACTATACAGCTTCAACTTTGGATAGCCACATAGATGATCAGGCTGTTAAATAAGTAATTTTATCTTCGTTGGTTTTGAACCTGTAACCTCCAAGGAGATAATACATGTTCTTAATCATTAAGCACACTAAAGTGCTTGGTTTTGAACCTGTAACCTCCAAGGAGATAACACATGTTCTTAATCATTAAGCACACTAAAGTGCTCTCAACTTGTTAATACTAACCCATCTCAAAAATTAACTCCCAATCTCTCAACTTGTTAATACTAACCCATCTCAAAAATTAACTCCCAATCTCCAAACACATATGAACTCTTTTTATTCTGTATGAACTCTTTTTAAGAATAAAATTTAGGTCTCCAATACAGATTAAACATAATAATAATCCCCCATAGCTCTTCCACACTACTAAACAACAAATTCAATTAAGCATCCATAATTAACTCCCAGTCGCATATGAGCTTTTTAACAATAAAATTTAGGACTCCAATACAGATTAAACATAATATTAATCCCCCAAGCTGATCATAGCTCTTCCACACTACTAAACCACAAATTCAATTAAGCATCCATAAAGAGATGTATGCTTTTAATTGTGAATCCATGGGTTACAATTAGAATATGAAAACTAGGATTCTGAAATTCAAACTGTTAAACCTAATTTTCTAGAGCCTTGCATATTGTAAAGTATTCAAGGCTCGTAAAAATCAGTTCAAACTCCCATAAGTAAAAAAGTAATCTCAAGATTGCCCATGATTCTAATCAACCACTATTCAATGCCTACAAAAGTGCAACAGCACAACGAGAAATGCAACAATAGTAGATTCCAAGTAACTGGCATATCAGCTGAAGCATTAATAAATCGACTCTGTTTGGTGGGATTCTTGAAATGTTTGTTGCTGAAGTAGCTGCAAGGTTCAGACATTTTTGGCAAAAAAGAATCTTTAATGCAAAATTTCAAATAAAAACACCAGAGTACTGCTTTGCTTCCTTATCCCAACTTTTGTAGAAGATCCAAGATCTGGTGTCAGCTTCTTAATACCAAAAAACGCAACCAATATGTAAACGACAGCCAACTGTTATTCATCATCAATGAGCACAAATCTACAGTTTAAAACATTCTTAAACAAAATTACCTAAAGCTACTGCGCTTGATGTTGTTAAAAAATGTCACGCTAAATCATCTACCATGCTTAAATGATTCAGATCTATATCCTAACTCATCTACCATTCTTAAATGATTCAGATCTATATCCGAACACATCTACCATTCTTTAATTATTAGATCTGTATCCTCGAGTTGAAAACATAGAAATCTGATTATCCAATGGACAAGAAAAAAATCTAGGTCGGTATCTATATAAACGATGTTCTGGATGATTTTATAGTAATTTCGTGTTGGAATTAAGGAAATGTAAGTTATAAACATTTAGCTGCATAAGTGTAGGCAAAGAAAAATATGCACCACACATCATGTTCTGCTCCATCTTCCATCTAAATCATAGTTGAAGAAAGCAACAGGATGAGCAATTTACAATACATAGTCCAAAACTCTGGCCATCCAACTGTGTCTTCCTTTCTCTGGAGAGATAGAAAGCTAACTTTCTCTGGAGAGGAAGAAATCTACTGTGTGTCATATGTAGCCGATATTAGACATACTCAAATATAAATCTAATCCCAACCAGTGGCGCATACAACCTGCCCCAACAATGGAGCAAAGGGGCACCGGAATCTAATCTAGCAGCCTACACCAAGGCTAGGACAAATGCATGTATACTTTTATAGAGTAGAAAACGAAAACTAGCCGGAGTAAGGGAAATCTCTCATTCATTATAATAAATATATCCTCCTCTCGGTCTTAAGGAGGATATTGCAATGCCCTTTATGGATCAAAATGAAAGTTTGCACAGCTAGCCAATGGTCAACAACTTCTCCTAATACTTGTTAGTATCCTCAAATGAAAATGCACAACATGAAGAAAGAAAGAACCTCAACTCTTTTTAAGATGGCTTAAAGATCTTGCAAACAAATGAACACATATCAATAGTCACTTCTTAAGAAGAAGATGATATAAAAGTGAATATCATGGAAATTGCTTTAAAATGTTTACAAAGAATTTCTAATTGCAGTGACTGAAAATCTGCCAAATCAAGTCAAGAATAGCGATCAGTGATATTGATCCAGAATTGTTCTTCCTGGTCAGAAGAATTACATCCTTGGAAGTTGTCAATGTTATTTGGAGACTGTACATGTGGTGCATCTAATTGGACGCACCTTGGCTTGGCTTTAGCATGCTTGTCATGCAAAACAAATTCAATGGTAAAAGGCAAAGGACAGCAGACAAATTAGTGCTGTGATTGAATACTACTTATGATACATGCAGCAAAATAACAGCTCTTCACAAGTACATTTGAGTACCAATTGCCTGCTTATCCAGAGTCACTATCTGCATTCCGCATACCCTTTAAACCCCTTGGTCTCTGCATCAATGGCATACTGTATTTGTTAAGGCCAGAAAGATTAAGATAGAAGTAAACCAAGACAAAAGCTGGATACATTTATCAAGATTCTATCAATGCAGAAAATTGACATTTACCTTCTTCATACACTTCTTTTCTCTGACTTCGTACCGCTCTTGAGAAATATCACAAAGCCAACCACCAGGGGTAGCAGCCTACAAAACGGCAAGCCAGTTATAATAAGCAAAGTTGAAAAGAAAATTGCAACCTGAAAACACATTCCTTGGAGCTTATGCATGTGCAAAGTATCATATAAAATTAAAATAGGGCCATTTTAAAAATCTTAAAAAGGAGGAAATTATTTAGAATCATAACTGGTTTAAAAGACAGAATACTAAAGACTTTGAGATATATGGACGTTCTAATATGCTCGATAGATCTTGCTTTTAAACTCTGTGCCTTTCGACGCCCACTTCTCACTGTAGCTTGGGAGGTCCTTTTATGAAATTTTGATAATAGAAGATAACGTTCATACACTTACAATCCCCACTCAAACATCCTGTGACCTAGGGCACTCTCGAAATAAAGGGAAACAATAATAGCCTATTAATTAGCCTCTGTGCCCTAAATACCAAGCAGACTATAACCATATGGGCATCCCAAAATGCAGTTTCAGGTAATACTAGGTTGTACTCTGCCCTTGCATGTGGCAATTTAAGGAACTATGCAAAGATCTACATTAGTGAGCTAAATTGCATGAAAGGCTGTCTTAAGATCCCAAGGGAAAAAACAGAACACTAAGAAAACATAGTGGAGACCCATAATAAAAGCCTATTAATTAAACTATAACAGGTAGGCCATAACCATATGAGCATCCCAAAATGTTGTTTCAGATAATACTAGGTTGTACTCTGCCCTATGTTGTGGCAATTTTAAGGAACTATGCAAAGATCTACATTAGTGAGCTAAATTGCATGAAAGATTATGTCTTAAGATCCCAAGGGAAAAAAACAGAACGCTAAGAAAACATAGTGGATGCCCATAAGTTACTCTGCTTTAGTTTTAAAATTTTATGGATGTAGCTCAAGAAATACTTACATGGATGGCCCTCTGAATAATCTTGGCGCGCTTTTTAGGCCTCAGTGGTAACTTCGTGCCCTTCATTGTGTGGAAATCCTCCTCTTTCTCATTGCGGGACAGGGTGAGAAGGAATTTCGGCCACACGAAAGCCTCGGGCTTTGAGGTCTTGTCTTGCATTGTGTCTGCATCGGCTGAAGTCTTGTTTGTGTCATCGGTGTTATTACTCCTTGTGGTAATGGCATTAACCACGGGATGATGATGCAATCTGTCACTCTTTTCTGGGGAAGTTGAGGACGGTACGTTGGTATTCGGCAATACTGTTGTATCAGTGATATTGAGAACGGACTCAACTTGATTACGGTCAACAGAGACAAGCAGGCCCTCTTTTTCAGCTCTAACAACAACGCGTCTGTCCACTCGAATAGTAGATTTCTTGATCAATCCCCCGGACTCTTTATCGGCCGAGGCCTTTACGTGCACCTTCATGCATCTCATCCGTTTGCGGCTTCCCCATTGTAAAAAAGTTTTACAAATCGGATTCTCCGCTGCGTTCTCCATGTGAATATATTCTTTCATACTAATCCAACGGCCGAAGAAGAGTAATCCTTCAGCTTTAACCCAAAGAATCCTGAAATCCTCGAAGCAAAACCTCGCAAAAGTCTTCAAGTCGGAAAAATATTTAAGTTACTCAAGAAAAATCTTCCATCTGAAAGAAAAAGGCAAGCATGCCAGGTATTTCCTTATACTTTTCAGAAAAAATTTAAAAATATTACCAAATCCTTTGATGTCTAGCCCAGAGGTCCCCAAATCCTCCAAAATCCTTCGACATAAACAGAAAAATGGCAGCTGCAAATTATCTTCAAGTTACACAAGAAAGGCACGCGGCTTGAAGATAAAAAACAGACCAGAGATTTCTTGAGACTTTAAAAATTATTTAAATATCACCAAATCATTGGATATTTAGTCGACACTTCCCCAAATCCTTGAATATTTAGCCGGCAGTTCCCCAAATCCTCCATTGTTTTAAAGAAATCCTTGGACTCACGCAAAACTGTCAGCTGCTAAATATCTTCAAGCTACTCAAGGAAAATCCTGCAGCTTAAAGAAAAAAGCAGGCGAGAACAAGGATTTCTTGAGATTCCCAGAAAATCTCCAGAATATTACCAAATCCTTCGATATTTAACTGAAAGCCCCCCAAATCCTCCAGAATCCGTCGACTTACAGAAAAATGTTAGCTGCTAACCATTGTAACGCTCGCCAACAAAACAGTATACAGACTCTGTAATACAGATCACCGGAAACTCCGATGAATCAGCCTCTTCACGCCCAAATAAATTACAAAATACTTCATCTTCCGTAGATATGGCCTCCAAACTAGCCTTTCCAACAAAGGAAGCCAAATCAGCCAGGACTTTGGCGGAAATTTTAAATTCCTTCTGCAACACTTAAAGATTTAAGTTAAATCATTCAAACAACGGATCAACTCAACCCAATGGCCAAACCTTCACCTTCAAAATAAACATTTAAAATACTGGCTAAAACTCTGTCAATTTTAGCCAAATCGTTAACAGAAACCGACAAGATTACACAAAATTGATCCAGAATGGCTTCATAAAGCAGCCTTTACGACCTCACCGAATGCTTATCGGAGATTTTCAAATAGCCTGCCGAAAGCTCCAAGATTTGGCTCGTTACAGTCCTCAACGAGTGCAGAAGAAGGTCCAGAGCTCAAAAACCTCACCTGCAACTAATTCCTCCAGCATTTAAACGCATCTCAGGCCTGGGTTTCTCCACTGGCAAACGAGGAAAACTCTTCTTCTCAATTCATGCATTGATCTGCTCGGTCTCGCTCGCCTCTTCATAGTTATTCCGTTTCTTTTATTTATTTATTTTGGGCGTCCAACGTTTCCATTTTATTTTCTCTCATCCTCGCGAAACTTTCCAAACTTAAACCACGCTAAGCTTCTCCAAGCAGAGGCCTCATCTGCGCCGTCCGACGGAATCGATCGAACGGTTTCCCGTCAGCGTTCTTTCCGGGAGAACATTTTCGTAAGGTTAGTTACGAGCTAATTATAAAACGTTTTAGATTGGCTATCTTGTGACACGTGTCAACATGCTGAAGTTAATAGGTGTTTACGGATTATCAAGCTTAACGCGAAATAATAAAAAAAATAACAGTGTATTTTGCTTTTTGTTTGGTCATTGTTAAAAGGTTATTTCGACATATCAACGCATTTGAAAGGAAATGAGTCGGTCCAGCGTTACATTAGTGTGACTAGGGTTAACTAGGGTTTATATTAAGAAATAAAATGCAAAGATGACACCAGATTTGAACCCGGGTTGAAAAGTAAAGTTCAGTGGGGCTGTGCACAAGATTTGAATCTTACCTACTTGGTATTTAAAAATAAATAAATTAATTTATCAGTTTAATATGAATTCGCACTTAAAATGTTCTATTGGGAACATTTTCTATACTTTGGTATTAATCTCCGATTAAATATTTCTCCAGCACCCGAGTGTTGACTCGCTATATATTCTTTCCTTCAATAAAATTTTAAGAATTTTTTTAAATAATTTGTCACGTGTAAACTAAATTTTTTAAATAATTTTCGCTTACAGAAAAAAAAATTACACATAAGCGGTATTGGTTTTTCATTTAAATAAAAAGGGTGTGACGACTACCATCGATTTCTTGACTTTATCGATGATTCTCGAGAAGAGTTTGGATGTACTTTTGTCAATTGGATTTTGGTTACACGGGCTTTTATTGGTCATTCTCGATATGTTTATCGATATTTGAAGTGAGACCTTGTCATCAATTCCATAGGTGTTGAGTGGTTTTCTTCACACAAGGGTTAAAGTATTGTTGCTTTATTAGAGTGGGCTAGCAAGTTGCCAATGTTGCCAATGTTAGTGTTAAGAGAAAAAATGGGTGACGAGAGGAAGAGGGTGATTAGAGTGCGTTTGGAGAAGGTGGTTTCAAAATAAAGAGGATGCGTTTTTTTCGTGGAGGTTTTTGAGATTCTATGTCACAGGGCTAGGTTTTTTATTTTACTTGAGTGTTCCATACTATTCAAAAAGTTTAGTTGTTGTGTAGATTGATGTGACTATACTAGTCAGACGTGACTATCAATCGTTTGTATCACATAGGCTACACTTAACCAACATATCCTAACTGAACCCAACACGAGCACTTTAAACCATGCAGAGAGTGTTCATTTTCCCATAAGCAGGTTTGCATCATTACCACCCAATCACATGTAATTTTTTGTTATCTCCCCTGAGCCAAGCATACTTGAACAACCGATTGCCCAGCATGAGACTACGTTGTCATCCATCTAAGCCAACACATGATAGTCCACAAATATCATCCCCTTGCTTCGTGGGGAGTTCTCATATCTCCAATGCACTTATCGGCATCGTTGCCTTGCCATGCATAACACACATAATCCATTACATTGCCAAGTTACACCATCCTCTATCAGATCTTGTTATGCAACACCTCGCCAGCCGTCTATTCTAACTTAGTGACTCATCGTATGCCTCTCTTCAGGTTGAACTTAGTGACAATACCAAGTATGAAGTAAAGTGAGTTGGTTCAACATCCTTCCAACTAGACTCAGGTGATTCTTTACATTTGGGAAATGTGCTTCTTGTACCGATCTGAAGAGGAATATTATCTTCATTTCATCCTTGGAAGATAAGGGCATGAGAGTTGCATTTGTGGATGGACAAGTCCTCATGTGGACTAAAGACTCAAGCATTGATTCAGCCAAAGTTATTGGTACCAGATTTAGGGTTCTTTAGTCCTCATGTGGACTAAAGACTCAAGCATTGATTCATCACTCTTACAGTTTGAGTGAGCTATAGCATCGTAGATTTTTTCACTTACATTATAGATATCTTCCAGCCTTGAGAAAAATAGTCTAAGATCTTCCAAATGAACAGGAAAGTGTATGCAAGGGATGTGCACTTTGAAAGAATTCCAAGCATTATTTTCCATCTAGTGACAAAAGATCCAATGGAATCTTGGATATGGTTCACTCAGATATTTGTGGACCTATGCCAGTACCATCCTTGGGAGGATACTTGTATCTTACTACTTTCATTGATGACTTACCCCGGAAGACATGGATATATTTCTTGAAGAGCAAGGATGAAGTCTTCTCCAAGTTCCAATAATTCAAGGCTTAAGTAGAAAACTTGATAGACAGGAAGATCAAAGTCTTCGAGTCAGATAATGAACTCATGAAGGAGAATACACTTCCAAGGATTTCAACAATTTTTGCAATAATGCAGGAATTAAGAGGGAGCTCTCAGCACCTTATAATCCCCAACATAATGGGGTTGTCGAAAGAAAGAATAGATCCATTATTGAATCTACTAAAGCATTGATCCATGATCAGGGGGGTCCTATGTTTCTATGGGTTGAAGCAACCAACACTACAATGTATGTTCAGAACAGATGTCCTCACCAATATTTAAAGGACAAAACTCCTAAAGAAACTTTCATAGGTGTGAAACCAGAAGGTGACATTTGAAGATCTTTGGTTGTTCATCCTACATTCATGTGTCTAAGGAAAATAGGACAAAGTTGGAGCCTTGAGGACAAAAAGGAATCTGTAACACCCCGGTTTTGACCCCGTTTGCATTAAATGTATATGATGTATATATATTGTAATTAATCGTGGTGTGGAGCTAAAGGCAAAAGCCCCACCATCAATTTGGTTGTGTTATGTTTCGGCGATTGAAATCGTTGCCGATGGTATATTGTGCTATTCGACACATATTAATTCTGACATCATGTAATTATGCATTTTAATTAAAATGAACCCCAACCAGCTATGTCAATGCAACCATAATGAAAAGGGCATGAATTTCCTAAGGATAAGGAGGAGGAATTAATAAACTTTGGGCCAATGGGGAAAAGCCAAGTGTCAGCTATTAAACCCCTTTAGTTGTCACCCACCCTTTTTGACTTACTCACTTTCCTTGTCCCAATCAGCCAACTACCACATTAAAGCCTTTGATGTTAGTTGGGCAGTTATTGTTGGGCAGTGGTGTGTGGCAGGATTGTCAGTGCTTGCCCACACACACACTCCACTAGCAGACTCTTTCACCCTCACGTGGGCAGGGAAAAGGGGACGACTCCATTCTTCCATTCTTGCCCATCCTCACGTAGAAAGTCGTTCTCTTCTCCTCACTCACAGGTTGGGATTGTTTCCTCATGCAGAGAGCTGGGGGAGCCGTTTCCTGGCATTCACGATTTTCCTATGAAGGAGCCATTCACGTTCTAGGCTGCGTGTGTGTATTTTCCATACCGATTTTGTGGTTCGATGTATATGTCCCCCTGTCCAGGCTGAGAGTCGGATCTCCTCTTCCAATTTCGGGCTGTGTATTTCCTGTTTCTTCAAGGGTGAGATCGGGGCTATTGGTTTCGCCATGATTTTTTGTTGTTGTGGGTTCATTTTCATTTTGGGTTGCTGTGGGTTCTTATTGAGTCATTTTGGCCACGATAGGGCTAAGAACGGCTCAAGAATCGAGCTCCCGAGTCAGAGCTGTGAATTGCTTGTTTTGCTGTGTGTATGCAGTGGTTGGTCTTTGGACTGTGTTGGAGTGGGAATGAAGGCTTGGTATGCTTGATAAACCTGGTGTGTTTGGGAGCCACATAGATAGAGCTAGAGGGTTGGTTTTCTTCTCCACAACCCCTGAATAGCACTGGAAGGGAAGTTAGGGCCTGAGGGACTGTGTAGCAGAGAAGGGACTGATTTCCTTGTGTTGGGTGTGTGTGGGTGTCCTAGAAGTCAAGCTAGTTCTGGTGTAGGTGTCCTTAGCTCTTCAGTGAGCCCACTAACTTAGCATTCCACTTTTCCTAGCTCCCCTATGGCTTGATAAACCCAACTGTGATTGGCTTGGCCGATTTGTGTATTTTGGCTATGTGTGAGTCTGCTTAGTTCCTTATTCCTTGGGGAATCATGCCCAGCTCGAGGGTGGCAGTGTTGTTGAGAGATTAAGGAGCACACTGGCCTATGGTTGGGTGGAACGTTGCAGCGACGTAGTTGGTTGCGGGATGACTTCTTCATAAGATAAGTATTCTTGACTATCTCATCTCTGCAAATTGTATTTTGTTGTTTAATGAAAATGATGAACATGCTAAATGCTTGAATGTATGGTTTTTCTTCCGCTGTATGGTAACCATGTATGCATCTTTTACTTCAAAGCATTTTAGTTTTTATGTGTGTATGTTCATGGGGCTAGTTGCTCGGATAAGTAATGGTATGGTAGCGTCCTCTTCGTCGGTCGGAGGGTCGGGGACGTTACAGAATCTTTGTTGGGTAGAGTGACAATTAAAAGGCATATCGAGTATATATTATGGGGCATCATCATATTTATATCAACAGAGATGTAACTTTTGATGAGGAGGTGGCATTCCAAAGATCTCGAGAATCTCACATGGATGATGATACTAAGGAAAAGGAGGCTCCCATTCATTGAGGACCATGATTCATATCATCAGAAGATGTGTTTAGAGCCCATCTCAAAACCAGAACTTCCTAGAGATGTTGGCCGGAATATAACAATATGGATTCTTGATACCTTACAAGATGTAGAAGGACATGCAGCTCCTCGATTTACATTTAGAGAGAGCAAGAAACCGTAGAGATACTCAGGATATTCATCCTTGATGAGTCGCAGCAGTGATTAAGAGCCTTCCATTTTTTAGGAGGCAGTTGGACATCAGGATTAGAGAGATGTCGTGATGGATGAGCATCAATCTGTCATGAAGAATGATGTTTGGGATTTTGTTTTGAGACCTGAAGAGAAGTCGATAGTGACTTCCAAGTGGATCTTCAAGAACAAGCATGTTGCATATGGCAGCATCGAGAAGCACAAAGTCATATTTGTAGCTCGAGGTTTCTCTTAGAAAGAGAGAATTGACTATGCTAAGATATTTGCTCCAGTTTCCAGGTACTCTACTATCAAGTCCATTATTTCTTTTGTTTTTGTCATGGGTTGGAAATTACATCAGATGGATGTAAAGACTACTTTCATCAATGGTATAATTGAGGAAGAGTTATATATGGAGCATCCTGAGGGTTTTGCTATACATTAGAATGAGTCTCATGTTTACAAATTTAAGAAAGCTCTTTATGGGTTTAAATAGGAACCTCAAGCCTGGTACTCCAGAATTGACAGATGTTGGGCTTCACTCGAAGTGAAGAAGATCATAACCTTTATTACAAGGTTGATGAAAACCATCCCTTGATTCTAGTACTTTATGTTGATGATCTCCTTCTCACAGGGGATGAGAGTTTGATTGTCAGGTGCAATAGGGAGTTGACTCATGAATTTGAGATGAAAGATATGGGATCGATGCATTATTTATTGGGTTTAGAGGTGTGGCAGGGAATTGGTGAGATATTCCTTGGATAAGGGAAGTATATTATTGAGATCATGCAAATATTTGGCATGATTGACTGTAAGTCCATGGCTACACCTATGGAGGCAAATATAAAGAAGTTACATAAACCTGCCATATCTTCATATTTAGTGGATCTAACCATGTATCGCCAGTTGATTGGTGCCTTGTAGTATCTGGTTAATACCATGCTAGATATCCGTTATGTAGTGAACACATTGAGTCAGCACATGGTCGAGTCGAGACAAGTACACTGGAAAGCAACTAAGCATGTGTCGATATATCCTCACGGTACAATTCGTTATGGATTGAGATATAACTCAGGTGATAAAGTGAAGTTGGTAGGTTTCACCGATTCAGATTGGGTTGGGAGTGTAGTTGACAGAGAGATCACCTCTGGGTGTTGTTTTTAGCATGCGGTGTTTGACCAACTTAAGCACTCTAAAAATACCATCGCATCATTGAAGAATAAAGTCAAGGAGTCAGAGTTGAAAGCAAAAACTTAGCAGGATGATGTGCAACGACTTGAGCAGGTTGTCGCACTTAATTGCAATGACTTGCTGACGCATGAATTACAAATGATATGTTCCCATAAGCTAAAATCGTTTGACTTGGAGAAGTAGCTGGTGACCTTCACAAATGAGTCGCATAATTAGAAGCAAAGCTAGGTCCTAGTACCCCCCTGAGGTAATAGAATCTTGATGGAATGCAGTAAAGGAAAATGCGCAGAAAATTCAGGAGGTCGAGGCACTTTGTGCCAAGGCATATGAACATGTTCCTCAGTCATGGGAAGCTTTGATAGATAATGTAGAATTGGAGCAGGTAACAAAACAAATTCACACTACAGAAGCTGATTTTAATAAATTGAAGGTTGAATTGAAAAAATTGTCGCCTGTACAAAAAATGAGCAAGGTTGTTGAGTTAAAAAACTTATAGAAGCAAGTAGCTAGACTACGGACACAACAACAACAACGAACATATCATTTCACAGAGCTATAGATGAAAGCAAAGAAAGCTACATGAACAATCCACCTAATTCATGCTAAGGTGTGAAAGGAACTAGGCGTGACAGGAGTAGAAACTTTGGAACATATCAGTTTCGAATTTGTGGAATAATTGCAGAAAGTCCAAGAATAGGTGCAAGAAGAAGCATAAGTGGAAATGAAGATATGTCAATATTTTTAGAGCAAGCTTGCACCGACATAAAGTTTGAATTAAAGTGGCTTAGGATGAGCCACATGTGAGTGTTGGGAGGCTATTGGCCCTAGGATCAAGATTTTGGTCACAAGACGAGCAAAGACCACGAAAGAAGAAGCTGCAACAAAAGAGGAGAAGAGAAAGTCAAAATGAGGAGTTCGATAGAGTTTTGGGTAAGAGGTAGTTAGACTAATAGTCTATTTTGGGAATAAAGATTGATTGTAAACTACACCGATAGTGCCTATCTTTAGATGTAACATGATGTTTTGGGTGGGTAGAACAACCTGTCGACTAACAGTTGAGAACCAATCAATAACTAAAACAAGAAATGTAAAAGATTATAAAGTCAATCCAAGTTGTGTGCAGACAACACAAGGAAGAGAGAAAAAGAGAAAAAGACCAACAAAAGAGCATGAGATGAGTAAGGAATTGATTTATTGTAAAGAAGATCTAAAGAAGAGACTGCAGGCTATGTGCGTAGTCCAAAGGTGCTTAAGATATTACTCATGCCAGATGAAGAGCGCCTTTCTGGTTTTTCCCGAATGGGTTTCCATGTTAAACTTGTGTCTTTGTGTCTATGATGAATGAACTTGTTAAATGTGTCGAGCATATAGTGATATAACAATATGGAATGTTGATTAATGTGTGATAGAATCTATATATTTTATATATTGTTTATGTGTGTTAACATATCAATATGTTGTGTTCTTTGATATATGTATGATTCCATTCCCTAGTTTATGTTGCGTGAACTGATGATACTTTGATAGAAATCCCCTTCCATAACTGCAGAAACCTGGTTATGGTAGTTCCCATAAGATATCTCAGGTGAGACCCCCATCTGCGTCATAGGTGTTACTGACGGAGTTATACTCTGCCAGGAAGATATATCGGACTTTGTTGACGAACAGGGAAGTCTAAACCCAGGTCGACTGACAAGACGCCAATGACAATGAATAAAAGACAATGTAATAAATAATGAGATACATCGTGTTTGACATCTTCACCTAGATCTATGACTTTAATATATATCCCCTCTTGTGTAGTATCCCACATTGGTACATGATAGCATATAATTCATGACATCCCATGATCCTTATGCCATTTTGGGTGTCCACATAGGTGGTGTCCCTCCTAATAAAACAATGGTTGATTGGTTTTTGGATGAATATGCCCTCATCTCTATGAAGATGTGACTTTTGGTAGACTTGTGTGTATAGGTTTGAGGTTTGAACCATAATTGCATCTCTATATCTACCATTGTTGAACCATAATTGTATCTCTAAATTTTCCATGTTCTTTGGGTTCTTTTATTTATTATTAGGTTTATTGTTCTTCCCTTTCGTTATTTTTTGTTTTTCTTATATTTTCTCTATTTTTTATTATTTTGTTTGATTGATAAGCACTTTCTCCACTACATTCTCTATCTAGTTATTTCTTCCTACACTAAGGTGTTTCATTGCGTTACAACACCATTCTCTATCTTTTCTTTAATTGAGCAATCAAAGACATCAACCAAAACTCATTAAAATTAAAACATTAAAACTATATTTAATAATCTTTTTCCTTTTTATAATTAAACTAAAAAATATACACAATATTCTTATCGTAAAACACATCATATTTATTTAATCAAATTAAAATTCTATTTAAAACACAAAATTAAGTAACTAAACCCATTAGAAACACCATTGTAATAAATAATATATTTATTAATATAAATAAATAAATAAAAAATGATTACGATAACTATATATTCTTAACATTGACTTGATCATTTTTATCAATTATAATATTCCCAACCTCTCTCTCCCATAGTTTATTAACATGCTCTTGTTCTTTATCACCGTTCCCCACATGTTCTTCATTACTCCCCTCACTATAGCCCTATCACATTAGATTTGTTCCAATTGAATTAGACTATCCTTCCAACGTTTTTTCTCCCTTCCAACACTTTTTCTCCCTTCTATCCTTACTTTCTCGACCAATTCTCAAATCATACTTTGAAGCGCACATCCACACTCATATTTAACATATGCCAACACATTTATTAAATAATATTTTTTATAATTTGGGTTTAATTTTTGAGCTAATTTTTAATCAAAACCTTTGCAAAATTCATTTTACATCAATAAATAATTGTTAATAAAATAAGACATCCAATCCGTAAGAGGGGCTAAAATTGTTTGTTTTATGGATTTGAAATGGGAAGAAGTCTCTTTATTCTTTCTTGAATTGAATTAAATATTGTTATGGATGTTTTCATGAGGGCTCTACTTATTTTGCCTATTGTTAAGGCGTCACTCTCTCTATGGGCACCCATGCCTCTGTGATTACATTCAGAATACCCCTCCTTCCCATAATCAGGGCTCCCCATGCCATCATGAGTGCCCATCCACCATGTTTGAGGTTGAGAAGAAGCTACGTGAGCCACATATTATTGTGGTTTCCATGGTCCGTTAAGGTTTTGCTAGTACCTACAGGAAGTCTTTGTTAGATCCAGCTTATTTCCTACTAAAATTTAAGGCTTGTTTCTGGCAACAATAATGTCTTTTTCAAAATCTATGTTGAGTACAGTACCTTCAACCTCCTCCTCACCCTAGTTTGCAACCTTATGGGTGGAGAAGATTACTACCCTGAAAGTTGTTAGGTCGACTATCTAGAGTGGGAGGTTAACGGTTTTAAAGATCACAACTCAATCTGCGAGTTCAATGTGTTGTGCCATTCTTTGAAGCAATTGTAGGCCTAGATTGAATTATCATGGAGTCCATTTCTCCGAAAGCCATGGCTATTCATCTCATTGCACAAAGCTTCTATGTTCTTAAGTTTGATTTCATTGAGAATCGGCTAGAAGTGGTACTACATGGCTTTTGGTTTATGGGAGGTGTCAACCTATTCATGAAATCATGATAACAGACTTTAGACCTTATGTCAAAGCCATACCCATGTTTCTATTTTGAGTGTGCTTGTCGAATATTGCCTTTAGATTTCTAGGGCCCTATGTCCCTTAAGCCATTGGTGACATCTTGGATGCTTTTTTCCATCCTATAGAAGCGAGTAGAGTAAAGTTCTCACTACCTTTGTTGCCTTTGTATTTTTGTAGATCTAAGCAACAAGCTTATAGATCAAATTATAGAGTTATGGTAACCACCATTGAACTGAAGTCATGGATTATGAACATCTCGTGTTCCAATGCAAGACTTTCTTTGAGCATGGGTACATGCACTAAGCAACTTTATTTTCAAAGGCAATTGGCCTTAAGTGGTCTAATGTGAGTCATTGGTCTCCCTCTTAAGGAGAAAACTCATAAAACACTCCCAACAAGGTGGAGCTTTCCAAATCCCTAGTAAACAACTCTAGTGTAGCTATAGTGACTTTAGAGCTTCCTACCTTTTCTCTTTCAACAACTTCCAACATTTAATAACCCAATTTTTTATAACACAAATTATTAACTTTAATAATAATAAGGTCTTCATTTAGAAATAATAAGAAGATGTATGATGACACTTCTGACCAAGATAATTTTTGTCAAAATGATCATCGATATCACTAATACACATAAGGAAATAATAGAAAGATGTAAAAACATGAAAAGAAAGAAATTTTGAAAGGAACATAAACTCCTAGTGATATTTTCTTTTGACCCTTTACTATTTTGACATATATTTTTTCATTATTTTGACTTTCAAATATGTGAGTTTATTATTAAATATTACACCTTTTTCTATTAAAGCAGTGTATGTTTTATTATTATATGAATAATAAACGTGTAATGCTTGAGAACAATTTATGCCGTTGGTGCATTATAGGTAACTTAAAAGCTTTAAAGGTATGAGGTTGAACCACCACGATAGCGATGTAATTTGTCGTATGATCACACTTGCATTTCGTCTTCCACATCTTTTTTGAGACGGAGAGATTTGACACGTGACATTGCATTTCGTCTTTCAAAGATGGAGAATTTTGACACATGACATTCCCAAGGAATGGTGGGAGGAGGCGTAGCTTGCTTAAGCAAGAAATATTTTAACGTCCGCGAGGTTAAGAATAGCCTATGGGATAGACCAACTTACACGCTGTTTTTTGCAATTCAATCTTTTGTCTATTCAACTTAACGTTCTATTGTTTTCTTATACCTAGATGCACTCCTCCACACCACTCGATTCAAGGCTTGTGCTCTCATATGTACACTCTACCTTAACTCGTTGCTCATATTCATGTTCATGCCCATGCCAACATTGGTGATAAAATGAAAAGAAGTGAACGAGAAAAAGATGAGATAAGAGAGAGGATGTTGGGAATTGGAAATAAAAGGGCATGGGCGTTTTACTATTATTATTTTTGAGAGAAAAGATAGTTATAGTTTTATTTAAAAGATAGAAAAAAAAAACTATATATATGTCTTTACATCAAACATTTTTTTAAACAACCATAAATTTAATACTTATGTCTCTATACTCTATCCAAAAAACCAATCAGTTCATCATGTTTTTGTAATACATATACGAAGATTGTACACCTCGAGTCTTCAAAAGTATATCAGAAAGATAAGAAAAATGATCAATACTTTAAACTTTAGTAAAACTTGATGGAACCACGAGAGACAACGTCATTTGCATTCCATTCTTTGAAAATAATAATTCCTTCTTGGGAAGCCAAACCTCTCTTAGATAACAACATCATAATTATATTCCCTGTAGAAGTGATGAAAAGAGATAGTCGAGAAGGAATCATGTAATGCATGAACATGCGACATCCACCAATCCAGTTACATAACTTGTAACTTGCTGGTTTATTTGCCCAATCCACAATAATTTTTGAGTCGTCGATAACTTGAAGGGTCTGCAAATTTTTGTGACAAGAAAAATATAATAGAACAAGAGCTAAGATCTCATTGTGAGTGTTTGAACCACAACCACAACCCATCCAAAGATCAAAGTGTTGTTGATTGAATAGTACTAGTTTTGCACCAACACCCAAAACCTGTCTAGCTTGTTGAGAAGCACCATCAAAAAACAAAAAGGATGCACAAAATCAAAAGGAGGGATGATATGTCTAACGTCCAGAACAATCTTTGTTATGAAAACTTAGGAAAAGCATATAACATGTCTAATAGTGCACACAATGTTTGTGATTTTTTTTTCAAAAATGCAAAGATTTCGTGTTCTCCAAATAGCCCAACATACATATATGGACATAGATTGGTTAGAAGGACAACTAATTAACCACTTTTAGGTACATAGATGAAAAGTCTCAACATTCCAAAAAAGTTGGAGATGTAAGAATCTACATAGGTTTGTCCATACCTATTTTGTGAAGCCGCATGAACATAAAATATGATTAGTCGATTCATCGTCAGACCCACAAAGACAATATACACAAGGTCCCTTCCATCCACGCTTTTGAAGTTCTCCCATGTGAGAATTTTATTGTGCATAGCTAACCAAT
Organism: Pseudotsuga menziesii; assembly: GCA_001517045.1. Lineage (NCBI taxonomy): Eukaryota > Viridiplantae > Streptophyta > Pinopsida > Pinales > Pinaceae > Pseudotsuga > Pseudotsuga menziesii. Next base: position 400,666 of record LPNX010466203.1, on the reverse strand, counting down.
AAAAACTTGTGATCCTGAGTGGGAATTTCCATTGCCATAGCTTGGAAGACCACCAATCAATCTGTTCACCCCAAATACTGTTCAAAATTGCTTGATATGCGTTCTTTGCAATCAAAATGCCAAATACAGTATCCTAGGATGAGAGAACTCTGTCCTCCCGGGACGTTTATTTTATTTTACTTTATTTTAGCGCTTTCTATATTTTCAATCAATTTGAGTCAAATTTAAGGGTATTTGGAGCAAAAAGGAGAGGATGCAAAAGAGGATATGGATATGTAACTTGTTGAATGGCTCGGAGAATTGTGAACCTACATTGCAACCCTACAATCATAAAAAATAAAGACTAAGCATCACCATTTGAAATTGGTTGTCGAATGGCTCGGAAACTATGGGCCTACATTGCAACCTTGTAATTGTCAAAAATAAAGATTGAGCATCACCATTTGAAATTAGTTTTCTTGTTTGGGTTTCCATCACCATTGAAATTGGTTTTCTTGTTTGGGTTTCCATCACCATTGAAATTGGTTTTCTTGTTTGGCTTTCCAAGCTATAAGTCATTGTGTCTATGGTACGCTTAAATTCTACATGGTTGATAAATTGTTGTGTGAATGTTTTGCTTTGATTTTTTTTTGTTGATTTAATGAAATATTTCCATTGCAAAAATCAGTGTGAAACAATGTTTAGCTGCTTTTCCACTTGGTGTTTTGCTTTCCCACGATGATCGAATATTCTAGAACATCCATTTAGATAAAGAATGAAATTGATGGTGAGCAAGATACCATTGTTACTCCATAGATTCTATTTGCATTTGTGTTGCTAACAATGTCCCTATCATCATCATTTTATCTTACTAATTAATTGGGAATTTTATATGAACTATGCACAATTTAATTAAATAATATTGTCAACTCCTTGGCTTCCATATACCTCATCAACACCTTCAATAAAAGAATCACCCCCTCAACATTATGTTGGACCAACTTTGGCAAAAACGTATGTTTTGGGAATAAAGTGCATTAGCTTCAGTGTTCCATTAATTCCTCGAGATTGTCTTAGTAGTAAATTAAACCCTCAATCATGCTAATCCCTACAATTGACCGTAGGTATTGAAATACGCTTATGCCTTTGGTAACAACAATTATTGGATTGAAAATGTAAGACGATTAAAGCACCCCTCCCCTCTCCCTTGGGTATTGTTGGATGTTCCTTCCCTTTGTAGAAAACTAGAGAATGATCTTCTTTATCAATGTTGGAGTAACATTTTTTTCTTTTGTGATTGGGGCGGTTTGGAAAGGGTAGTGGGTAAAACATTGGTATAGGTTGCATTGTGTTTGAATACCACAATTTGTTTATATAGATTGTTTATTGGGATGATTTATATGGTGCTTCAAGCATTGACCTCTTGAATTGTTTGCCACAATGATCCCCACACACTTACATACATATATTTATGTTAGGTTTCTTGAGTTGGGCATTGTGTTGTTTGAGCATTATATAACCATGCATTTAGGCATAAGATATATCATTAACTAATTGTTGAGCATAACACTCTTACAACAACCATCATCTTGCAAATTCAATCCTAACATTATACCACTCAACTCAACCATTTATATATTGCGGATTTATAATCGATTGATTGTGTCCTCGATTCAAATGAGAAGCATGAAAGATGTATTAATTCATTGGTGTTGTAATGTTGCTAAGAAATAACAATCTTGTTGTGATGGTTATTAGTAAATGGAACATTAAACACTACTATTTTTTCATTTGATTAATGAGAATATGGGTGTGAGGAATGTTTGACACCAACAAGCTGCACTAAATAGTTGGCACCATAGGTTGGGTAGTGTTGCCTAATTGTTGGACATTTGGAAACAGACTACAATCCATAAACTAAGGAACTAGAATCAAAACCATGATGGTGACTAAATCTTGAAGGAACTCATCTCAATTAGGTATTAAATTGAAAAGAAGTCAATTGAATTTTAACTAAGCAACAACGTTTTGTTGATTGGTATATTGCACACCAAAGAAACATTCTATTTTGGCATTAACAAAGTGAATTTTTTTTTTCACACTACTGGTATTTACCTTGGCATTACAAAATTAACAAACATAACAATCCTTTCTTGCTTGATGGAGAATAGTGAACAAAGAGGTTTGCATTCAAAATTGCATCGAGAACAAAAGCCTTGAGATCAATATTGGACACAAATACCTCTACATAATTCAAAGTTTTGAGATCAAATTTCATTTATGCAAAATATTTGTGTTGGTGATATGTGAGGGCTATAATTCCTACATTTATGGATCATAAAAAGGTGAGCACATGTGAAGATTTAGTTGACCAACTGACCATGGCCTTAACTAGCCAACCCATCATTCTCCCCCAGGAATAGGGGTTTGCATGGATATCACTAATTGTTAAGTTCCTTAAAATATATCAATTTAACCACACAAATGCAATATTGGTTCAAGTGGAGAACAAATTTAGTATTACACTTCTTGTGGTGCCCATTACTCATTAAGAGTCCCAAGTACATAATTATCGATTCACTAAAAACTGACGTTGCATTCATTTGGAGATCAAATTCAAGTTCCTCTCTCTCAGTGCACATGTGATCATAGTGGTTGGACAAATGTATGGAGTCGAATACAAGAGTCTGGTAAATATGAGCATGACCATGTGCATGATGGGATGTAATCCAGTTATGTCATTTCCAACATCTGCATTGCAATCTACAAAGTATTCCACTTCAACTCCCCCTCATTCAATGACCAATCCACAATCATGACTAGTACACTAGTCAATTGCAATTGCAAATGTCACAGTGGTAGTCATGGGATAGTGTACTATGCAATTAGAATTTTCTTGTTTACCCACCTTATATCACACAACAAGGAATCAAATAATTGAATAATTGTTCAATGAATTTGAGCCCATGCGATGAGCATTCTTATTACAATTTAAGGTGAAGAGATAATTTATTGTTTTTAATAACATAATTGAATATGATTATTTGATTCCTATACACTAGTCATGCTAATATTAAACATGGTTCAAGAAATGACTTTGAAAAGAAGTCGGTTGATGTTCTCATTGATATCATCAGATTTAGAGGATATGATAACTTCTTCTTCTCAAATAATCCATGTCCCTCTTTAATAAGTGGGACTTCCTCTTTGTAGAGTGTAGATGCATTGGTCTTTTTATTTCCTTTGTTTGAGCACATGGTGATTTACACTTTTAACAAAATAGGCAAATATCCAGGTATTCACTCATCTCGCGTGATAGAAATGTGTGAAATCTCTATAGTAGGTGTTAAGAAGTTGTTAGACAAATGCAATGTCTATCTCTAGTGGTTGTAGCCTCACTAGATAGAAGTCTCCTTATAATGTTTTATTTTTAGAGGGTCCATGCCAAACTTATAATAGCCTATGGTTTTCTTGCATATTAGGAAAAACGAAGAAGGTGTCACAGTGAAAAATGTGGTTAAATATGTAAACTTGGTTAAAGTGGTTATAGATGAACCTCTCCACTCCACTTGATTCAAGGCTTATGCTATAATATGTGTGCTCTACCTTAACTCGTTGCTCATATTCATGTTCATACCCATGCTAGCCTGGTGATAAAGAAAATGAAAATAAATGAACAAGAAAAAGATGAAATAAGAGAGAGGATATTGGGAAATTGGAAATGAAAGGACAAGGACGTTTGGTCTTTTTTGTTTTATCCTAGTGTTATCTATATTTTCTACCAATTCAAATCAAATTTAAGGGTCTTTGGAGAAGAAAGGAAAGAATGAAAAAAAGGATTTGGATATGTAACTTGTTGAATGGCTCAAAGAACTACAAGCCTACATTGAAACCCTACAATTGTTAAAAATAAGGATGAGCATCACCATTCAAAAATGGTTTTCTTATTTTGGTTTCCAATGCAAAAATCAATGTGTTTATGATACACTTAAATTCTACGTGGTTGATAAATCGTTGTGTGAATTTTTTCTTTGAAAAAATCATTGATTTATGTTGATTTAATGACTAATTCCAGTGCAAAAATTGGCCTGAAACATTGTTTAGCTTCTTTTCCACTCGCTGTTTCACTTTCCCACGATGATTCTAGACTATCCATTTAGATAAATAATGAAATTGATGGTGAGGAAGATAAAGTTGTTACTCCATAGCTTTTAGATAAATAATGAAATTGATGGTGAGGAAGATAAAGTTGTTACTCCATAGCTTATATTTCCAATTGTGTTGCTAACATTGTCCTATCATCATCACATTCTCTTACAAATTAATTTGGCATTTTATATGAACTACGTACAATTTAATTAAATAATCTTGCCAGCTCCTTGGTTTCCATATACCTCATCGACGCCTTCAATACAAGAATCCCCCCTCAACATTATGTTGGACGGGGTTTGGAAAAAAATATGTTTTAGGAACAAAGTGCATTAGCTTGAGCGTTCCATTATCTCCTTGAGATTGTCTACATAGTAAATGAAAACTTCAACCATTGCTAATCCTTACAACCAACCGTAGGTATTTAAACATGCTTATGCCTTTGGTAATAGTAGTTTTTTGGTTGAAAATTTAAGGCGATTAAAGCATCACTCCCATCACCCTTGGGTGTTGTTGGATGTTCCTACCCTATGTCAAAAACTAGAGAGTGATATTTTGTATCAATGTTGGGGCAATATTTTTTCTTCTATGATTGGGGCAAATTGGAAAAGGTGGTGGGTAAAACATTTATATAGGGTGCATTGTGTTTGAATACCATAATTTTTTTATATCAGGTTGTTCATTGGGATGATATATATGGCATTACAATCAATAATCTCTTGAATTGTTTGCCACAATGACCCCCACACACTTACCTACATATATTTATGTTTTGGTTTCTTGAGTTGGGAATTGTGTTGTTTGAGCATTATACAACCATGCATTTGGGAATAAGATATGTCATTAACTAATTGTTGAGCATAACATTCTTACAACAATCATCATCTTGCAAATTCAATCCTAAAATTATATCACTCAACTCAACCATTTACATATTGCATATTTATAATCGTTTGACTGTGTCCTCTATTCAAATGAGAAGCATGAAAGACGTATTAATTCAATAGTGTTGTTATGTTTCTAAGTAATAACTATCTCATTGCGATGGTTATCATTAAATGGAACATTAAATACTTCTATTCTTTCATTTGATTGATGAAATATGGGTGTGGCGAATGTTTGACACTATCAAGCTTTACTAAATAGTTCGTGCCATAGGTTGGGTAGCGTTTCCTAATTGTTGAACATTTGGAAACATACTACAATCCATCAGCTAAGGCATCAGAATAAAAACCATGATGGTGACTAAATCTTGAAGGAACAAAACTCAATTGGGTATTAAATTGCAAATAAGTCAATTGAATTTGAACTAAGCATTAATGTTTTGTTGATTGGTATATTGCACAACAAAGTACCATTCTATTTTGTCATTGACAAAGTGAAATTGTTTTCACGCTATTGGTATTTTCCTTAGCATTACAAAACTAACAAATAGACCCATCCTTTAGTGCTTGCTGTAGAATAATGAGCAGAGAGGTTTGCACTCAAAATTGCATCGAGAATAAAAGCCTTGAGATCGAAATTGGAGACAAAGACCTCTTCATAATTTAAAATTTAGAGATCAAATTTCATTTATGCAAAAAATTGTTTTGGTGATACACGAGGGCTATAATTCCTACATTTATGGATCACAAAAAGGTGAGCATGTGTGAATATTTAGTGTACCAGGTGACCATGGCCTTAGCTAGCCAACCTATCATCCCCCCATGAATAGAGGTCTATATGGATAGTACTTGTTATAGTATTTTTTGTCACAACGATGGTTATGATGGCATGGATATTATCCTTTTCCCTCTTTTGCATACTTCCTTGATCCTTTATGATATATGAACATCACCCTATCTTGCAAAAAATTCTTAAATAATCATGTTTTTTAAGGCATAGGTGCCCTACATTACTACTAGATTGCGTATACATAGTAATGTGTTATGACTAGTACCGATCCCATCATTAGGTGTATCCTAGTATTACATCTCTTTCATATATTATTTATCCAAAGTGACACGGTTATATATCCTGATGAAGAAATATAAGGTTTTTGAAAGGTACCATGAGTTCAAAGCTCTTGCATAAAATTAGACTGGAAGAAGGATCAAGGTGCTAAGAACTGATAACAGAGGATAATTTTGTAGTAAGGCGTTCAACTAGTTATGTAGAATCACGGTATAACTAAAAAAATACAACTCCATACACAACTCAACATAATCAATTTGTTGAAAGAATGAATAGAATAATCATGGAAAAATCAAGGAGCATGCTCAATGGTGTAGGCATCACACAAGAATTTTGGGCATAGGTAGTCGGCATGAGATGTTACTTGGTGAATAGGTCACCGTTGATGACTTTGGTTGAAAATACTCCATAAGAGGAATGGTCTGGGGAAAGGCCCTCGCTTGCACATCTCAGAGTCTTTTGGTGTGATTCATTTGTGCATGTTCCAAAGGAGAAAAGAACAAACTTGACATAAATTCTAAGTAATGCATCTTCATTGAGTACAAAGATGGATTGAAAGGGTTTAAGTTGTGAATATGGTCACAAGGAAGACAATTTATAGTAGAGATGTGATCTTTAGAGAAGTTAAAGGCACTTCTAGGATTGAAGAGGATAAAAGAGAAAAATAACCATAAAATATAGACTTTAAATGGAATGATGAAAATCATGATTTACATGAGTCAACTCAATTTGAAGAAGAGGTGGAACAATAGACTCCGATTGTCAAGAGATCTGGTTTTGAAAAATAAATAACCTAAAAGGTACATTCCACCATATTTCCTCTCTGCTTTTGTATTAACTTCCACAATAGAGGATCCTAGTTCAATAAAGGAAGCGATAGACTCGACAGACGATAAACTCTGGAAAAAGGCCATGTAAGAAGAAATGGAGTCGTTATGGAAGAATGAAACACATGATCTGGTCACGTTTCCAAATGGAAGGAAACCCATTAGTAATAAGTGGGTGTCCAAGGAAAAAATGAATGCAGTAGGTCAGGTTGAGAAGTACACGACTCAACTAGTAGCAAAGGGATATTCCCAAGTCGAGGGAGTCGACTTTGGTGAGATCTTCTCTCCCATTGCAAAGTTGAATTCCATTAGGGTACTAATGTCTTAATCCGCAACATTTCATCTTGAAATAGAACAGATGGGCATGATGACATAATTTCTTCTTGGTGATCTTGAAGAATAAATTTATATGAAGCAACCTAAAGGATTCACAATGAAATGGTGGAAAGAGGTAGTATTTAAGCTCAAAAAGACCCTAAAAACAATAATCCAGGATGTGGTGCCAGAAGTTTGATATGTATGTCCAACAGTTGGGTTTTGTGAGAAGTCAGGATGATCAATGTGTGTATAGAAAGAAAGTTGGTGATCATTTTATATATCCAATTTTGTATGTCGACAATATGTTGTTGGTAAGAAACAACATGATCTGATTAGGGAGGTGAAACTACAATTGTCCTCCAATTTTGACATGAAGGATCTCAAAGGCAACCCATTTTATTCTTGGTATGGAAATAAAGAGAGATTGATTAGGTAGAAGTATTTGGTTAAATCAAAGTAAATATGTTGAGATAGTTTTGAAGTGCTTCAACATGTAGGAGAGCATACCAGTTAAGGTTCTTATTCCTTTTGGAGTTAAATTATTTGTTGAACAGTGTCCTAAGACATAGGAAGAGATAGAGTACATGGAACGTGTGCCCTATGCTAGTGTTGTAGGCAGTCTGATGTATGCAATGGCTTGTACTCGACTTGATATTTCCCATGCAGTGGGAGTATTGAGCAGGTGCATGTTGAAAACTAGGAAATAGAAATCAACATCTGTTAAAAGAGTATTCAGGTATTTTCATGGAACAATGGATTATGCAATATACTTCTAAAAAAATTGAAACTATTAAAACAATCAGTGTACATGGTTTTGTCATATCCGACTAGGTTGAGGATCTCGACCATAGAAGGTTAACCAAAGGATATGTTTTCAATTTATTCAATGGGGAAATAAGTTGGATGAGTAGTATGTAGGCAATTGTTGCATTGTTGACTACTAAGGATGAATACATGCCATCTTATTATGCAAGCAAAGATGCAATTTGGTTATAGAGATTGTGTGCAAAGATTGGGTTTAAACAATGAGCTGTTAAGTTAAATTGTGAAGGTAAAAGGGAAATATTCCTAGCAAAGAACCCTGTATGCCATCTGAAGACAAATCATATTAATGTATAATACCATTTTTTTGAGAGAAAGGTGGAGAATTACAAAGTGTTGCTGGAAAATGTATCCACATTGAAGAATATTGTTGACTCATTAATCAAGTCGGTGAGCACTGAGAAGTTTACATGGCGTAGGAAATAGATAGAATTGTCAGCTTAGTTAAGTAAATAAAAGTTCTATGTAATTTCTCCAATTCCCACTACTATTTTTTACTATTTAGGAACTCATATCATTTAAATGATTGTTACGTCATTACGATGTCTAATTATTTATCATTGTTACCATGCAAATTTTACTTCTCTATTTCCTTTGGTAACACTTTTGGTTGTACTTCTTCTTTAATTGCCATGTTTCTCATTCATTACGAATGACATTGAGTTTAAATACTTTGAGTGTAATTGGAATAAAAATGACAACTTTTTAAGAGGTGGTTGATGGCAGGTGAAATCTAGCAGACCTAAAATTCATCCCTACCAGCAGAGTTCACTGATTAACTCTTCTTCTACAAGCTCAGTCCCACAACCAGGTTTCCACAACTTGGTTCTCTGCAGGATTGGTTCCGCAACTCAATTCCCGCAGTTGAATTCTCCACAAAATCCTTTCTAGAAGGCCCTTTCCACAAGACCTTTTTTGTAAGGCCCTCTCTACAATTGCGGATTGTGGATTCACAATTATATGTTTCCAAAAACTGATGGACTTCCGCAAACTTGTGGCCGCAACCTTCCTTTCTGCACTCAGATTGTAGGTTACGATTTATGGATCCTCCTTCCCACTTCTTCAAATATGGGCTTCCACAATTTTCCTTCTGCACTTCCTTTTCCACAATTCTTTTGAGCCGTCGTTCTTTTGTGGGCTCCTTCCTAACTGTTGATCCAAGATCAGATGCAAATCCCTCCTTAATACTTACAGATCTTTACTTTTCCTTTGCGGACATTAACCACAACCATTGATTTGCTGAATTTCACAGATTCTTGACTCAGATTGTAACCATAGAATTAATCCATGGAATGATCAATTCGTTATGTGGAAACGCATCTACGCTTTTGGGAATTCTTCAATGTCTTACTAGACCCTCGAATTACACACACAGAGAACTTAAAATCATGTTTCTGGTTATTGAAAGAAGACATCAAATATATGAACACGCATATAGGGATTTTTAAACTCTATTCTTCATTCAATTAACCAACACACTTATACTCTTGTTATTATCATTCCCTTATGCATACTTATACACTAGATCCATTACACTTAAATAGAGCTTCATCAACCCATCAGATCCGAATAGCAAGATATGAACCCCTAAGAAAAAAATATACAACTAACCTATCCTTGAGCAATATCTTACAAGATTAGAGGACAACAATAGTGAATCGCCAGTTGTTACTATCAAAATAAATCCTAACAACTAATCCTATCCTTCTAGAATTGATTACATGGAAACAACAAAATAGCATTGACTGCTTATTCAGCAAACAACGGACTTTTTCTCGACGCTCCTGCATCTGTGGTCCAGACTCTCATTAGCTTTCTTACAAAGGCTACACTGTGATGATCATGGAAGCCTCTTTTTAGCACATGATACCGTGTTAAGATCTTGTTTCGAATGACCAACCATAATAATGTCGAGACCTTAGGGAATAACTGAGTGGTCTAGATTGATTTCTATATTAGGTCCCTGGGAAAATCGTTATCACCAATGACAATGTAATAGGATTATTTGATATTGAACAATCTAGATGACTTATAAGGGCAACAATTATGTAGTTCCTAGGCCACTATCGGTAGAACAACCCCCTATTAATAAGTTGTGGTTTTTGGTTGACCCTATTTTTAAATAATTTCAAAGGGTCTCTGCTTAGAAGGTTTATAAACATATCATGTTGTTCATGCAAAACTTTTTATAGCTCATCCAAGAATTGCAACTTTGTGAGACTAGTAACTGAGACCATCGACTTGATAACACTTTATAACTTTAAGAAACCCCTAGGTTACCTCATAAATATCTTAGGGTACTAAAATTAAACCACCCCAAGTCCAAGTGTCAGGGAGAAATATTCCATGAATTAGCCTTATCCCTCATCCCAATCGCATCCTACACAAAACTTAGGCATAGTCTAACAAATGGATAATTCATCCCCTAACCAAGATTGGATACTACTATAGTCCATCCCACACATACATAACCCAAAGTGTAATGTTTAGATGGTCCACCTTTTCCCATGAGATCTAAGTGGTTGACATATCGATGTTATAACTACTTTGGCATGTGATCTAACTTTGGTCAACTGGTTTTAAATGGAATTTTAGTGATTTGAGGCCACATTTCAATCACCGAGTTGTCCTATGTGTAGAATTATTAATGAATGTTCTTGCCTCATAACTCTAATGATATCTTCCATATCAATATTAACTTCCCCTCCAATGCATTGGCTGCCTTTCCCATCCTGACTAGCCACCTTATTACTCTTGCATGCCACTTAATCTTCAATCACATTGCCTTGTCGTAGCTTCCACCATGGAGCAATATTGGGAGGCGACCCTGTTATTAGGGAAAGTGTTCCTATGATTGGGGTTGTGAGATCACCAACACACTAGCGCTTATAGGGTTTATATGCAAACATATAAGGTTATGCAAATACAGTAATTAAGCAAAAGTTTAAGGGCTATTAGGATGTGTAACTTACAAATAGAATGTTGATCCAATCTTGCACTTGATCCCTCATCTTTCTCTCCAAATGAGGAACTTGCAAAACCAATTCAAAACCTTCCTCAAACCAATTTGACTGGATATAAAAGTTTGATATTCAAATGAACATAAAATAATGATGTCATAAACACCAACATATAATAAAAACCGAGATACATCTATACACAGTGATTTGGAAAGGGAAGAATGTCAAATATTTATTAATTGAATGAAACAAGTACAAAATATACCTTCTCATCAATCAAGGTACCTCATGAAACCTTCAATATGGATATCCTGCTTCTCTCCTCCAAGAACCCAAACTCCAAGCAATGCATCAGGAGTATATGGAAAATAGGGCACAAGTGAGGGGATGAGTCCTATTTTTTCCAGCATAGTATTACTATAGGCCAAGTCTCCTTCATGGTCCCTTGTCCCTCTCTTATATAGCAAATGGTTAAGATAGGATCGAGGAGGAAGCAATTACAACCGAGGAGGTAGTTCCCAAACCACTCAATTTTCAACATTTTTTATATTTTTGAGGAATGTTTTGAGATACACTCTAGTGAAACACTAGCAACATACATGTGAAAAGGAAAAAACACTAGTGGACCATGTGTAAGGTGCGTTTTTTGGGAAAAAATGCCATTTTTAGGGATTTTCTAGGGGTTTTCAAGAAGTGATTTGGTCCGCAAACTTGTTCATCAACTTCCTATCTATGCAATGAACCAAGAAACACTAGTACATATGGGTCAAAATTTTCATGAAATATTGCCACAAATAAGTTAAAATGGTTATTTTCATGGATAAATTGATAAATATTTTGAACAAAAATTCTTCCGGCCCCCGATCATCGTCTCTATTGCGATGTAAATGACTGATTGTCACTATAGCGATGATTGCTCGTCTCTATTGCGATGAAGACACACATTCGTTGCTCTAGTGACGAAGCTCTAAACATTGCAAATCAACGATCATCACAGTAACGGTCATTGACTTTTTATTATTGTTGAAATTTGACCGTTGTCCATTTTCATTGTAAGCACCACGATCATTGATCTATAAATACATGTTCTTAAGACATATTTCATCAAATGTCTTGCTATAGTTGCAACAATTTTTCTGCTTATTGTTTGATTTGTGAGTGCAAGAGTCTTGTATTGGTTTAACACATCGAATTTTTGCACGATCTCCTTTGGTTTCCAAGTTAGTATTTTTAAATTATTTGTCTCCTTTAATGTGTAGGGTCATACATAAAGTGAGTCGACTATTCGTTTTCTCCTCAATACTATTAGATCCAATACCAACATGGCAAGAGATGGATGATTAGGAGGTATTGATTTGAATGTATCATGACATAGTTTATAATTTTGTTAGGGAATATGGTACATGAGAAAGAATGGGTTCGTCTTAAATTTATGGGTGTTTTAGGTAATTTCAAAATCTTTGTAAAATTTTAGTTTTGCATTGAGTTTTGTGGTTAGTGAACTAATATTTTTTGAGCCAGTAAATATAATGTCATCGGGATTGGTCTCTTAATCATTGTTTGATTAAAAAAAGATGAAGATGAACTAATTAGGGAAACAAGATTATTGCTTTTGAAATGTTTTGTTTGTCTAGTTTCTTATTTATAGAGGGGTAAACTAGCATGTGGTAATATCCTATGTGAAAAATTGTTTAAGCATTGTTATCCCATGTGCTTGTGAGAAATCATGTTTCCTAACTTGGGAGAACAGAACAGTTGGGGGGATTTAAATTTTATCACAAATATCGAAAATATAGTGGTTGGTGGTAAGAATAGACCCCCATACTAACTTATTCCTTAATAATTTGGAAAGGAGGGGTATTGTTTGTGATATGTAACATGTCGAAGTAAAGTCAACTTGGATTTACTAATTATATTTGTCACTTTTCATGGCACGCCCTTTAATTTTCTGTCTCCTATATATATATATATATATATATATATACTCTATTTAATTTTATTATACATTGATTGAGTTTGTTTGGTTCTTATATGCTATTAGAATGTCAAAGAAATATACTTGGGAAGAAAATAATAAGAGGTATGTTGACTTTAAGGCAACATTGGAGGCGAAGGGCTATGGAAAGTGCATTTCCCTTGCAATGATTGCAGGGGTTTGTGAACGCAAAGAATTTTAAGAACAAGTGTTGAGAAACATTGTAAGGAGAAGGGGCATGCTAAAGGGGGTTTGAATATCGTCCCTTGGTAAGACATTATTCATTATATAATGTACTTCTTGTAATAGTATTGATCATGTATTCACAAAATGTTTTATCATTTAAAATTTATGTGTTGTATATTATACACTAGTTTTATTACATTGTTTGTAATTATAAAGACAATGCCCCCTAAATGTTGACCACTAGAGAGCTATTTGCCACATAATTATAGTAGAAATACTAATTTACAAGGTGATGAACATGGATATCATAATATTGAAGATGAAGTTCTTAATGATCCTATGGACTAAGATGATGTTATTGATACAAATGACGAAGATGAGATAGATAGATTGATCCAAGACACATTTTCTCCATTGGATGAGGACAACCTCCATGATATTCATGATGTTCCTTTACTCGAGAAGTCCCAAGAACCTCTTTATGAAGTCTCAACAAAAAATCTTTTATCTACTATATTGTTGTCGGTGAACTTGAAAGTTTTGAATGGTTTGTCAAACTGTTGTTTCACACAGATCCTAAGGTATGTAATGTATTAACTGGATCTTCACATGGCATATTGAAAAGTTCACTATTTTCCTCTATTTTTAGTGTCAATTAATTCATAAATTGGGGATAAGCAATATTTATGATTTACATTGTTTACATTCTTTTTTTGTCAACGTTACATAATGTTGTGTTAATTTCTATTACCACCATCAAATAATTAACCACGCACATGTCGAGAGGTATTCTTGATTATGAAAGAAATTGGAATGGACTATCAAGCTATTGATGCATGTCCTAATGATCATATTATATATTATGGACAATATGCATCAGAAAACAAATGCGTACAATGTGAAATTAGTAGATATCGAATTGATCAAGTAACAAAAAAGGTGCCTCGCAAAGTTCTTCGTTATATTCCCATAATTCCACGTTTCCAACGACTATTCAGGTGCCAAAGTATAACATAGTTTATGGATTACCATGCAAAGACCAAAAGTGAAGATGGTGTTCTTCACATGCCTGCAGATGGTTCTGCATTGAATAACATGAAAGAAAAATGGCCAATTTTTAAAGATGAACCTCATAATGTTAGACTTTCATTGGTAGATGATGGTTTCAATCCATTTGGAGAGCTTTGTTCTACTTACTTAGTGTGGCATGTTTTCGTCATAAACAATAACCTTCCTCCTTGGATGTCGATAAAGAGAGAGCACACAATGTTGGCATTGTTTATTCCAGGTATTTTTTTGAAAGTAATTATATTATTTCATTTCTTTGTTTCATTGCTGCATGAGAACACCTTTTATATATTGGGAAACATAACTGAATAACATCGTATATTGTTAAAATAATGAGGGCACAGGGGCTAGGGTTTGGCATACGTGAGGTGTGTCGTGTTGAGGCCGGTTGGGCCTGGCCTTGGCTGGGTTACTGATAGCAATGGGTCTTCCTGCTACCTATTGGTTAGAGCTTGGGAGCGAGAGCAACAGATGTTTTTGATGGTTGGTTTGGTTCGGCATGAAGATCGAAGTTTGCATGAAGTGAGAAATGGGATAACTAGCGAAAGGCGGTCGCTGTTGGACAATTTTTACATGTGGTAACTTGGGTTTATTCTTACCTTTTTAACCTTCCCTTCTTTTTTGGACAATTACTGTTTTGCTCGTGGTGGAGCTATGGAGTTTGAAGATATGGTGGATTACTCTGAAGACCCTACGTTGGAGGGAATTTTTCATTATTCATCTGGGGGTTTTAACCGTGAAGTAGCGGAGGTTCCAAACTATTGGGATGGGGATTGTTTGGCTACTTCTCCACCTTATGTGTCGGTGGAGGATTTCTCGTCAACTTCTTTGTTTACTTCGCATCCACCATTCTCTTTTTCAGATGACCTTTTCATGAGCTCAGAGGTTATCTCGGAGGTCTGTGGATCGGTTGGGGTTCTGTCGTTTGCTGAGGGGGCAGAAGTTTCACAGGGGGGTCGCAAAATATTGCTGGAGATGTGGGAGGTGTGGTGGATGCTTCAGGGAAACTATTTGGGCATCGGGTCTTGAGCAATGAAGTTCCAGTGGCAGCGACAGGGTTCCGGGATCCGGAGGTGTTGACAGGAGGGGTTTTTTCTCCCCGATAGGGGGAATTGGGGGCTCGATAGGACTTGATGGTAGGGGTGCTGGTTGACGTAGAAAGGATATCTTTAGAAAGAGGCGGGTGTCTTGTTCCTATGCTCTTGGGGAGGACATAAGGTGGTCACAAGTTGAACAAATGGAAAAAGTTTCTGTGGTAGGGAAAATTATTGAGAAAATTGCTTGTTGCCGGTGATTGAAAATTGGATGAAGGCGTGTTTGTTAGAAGCATTGGGGGAGGTTTTAGAACTGGAGGGACTCACCCATGGGTGCTTTTCCCTAAATTTATCTCAACCTAAACATGTGAGCTGGGTTTTGGAATAAAATTGGTCCCTGGATCAATGTCCTATGCTTCTTAAACCATGGATTCCATCTTTTGACGCCAGCTAGGAAAGGGTTGATGTGGTTCCCATCTGGGTGCGGCTCCCAGGTCTCCCAAGGCAGTATTGGTCAGAGGATCACTTCACTAGCATTGGAAATATTATAAGGTCATTTTTGGAAGCAGATTTATCATTCAAAATCATGGAGCAGAGTCGGGTGGCTCGAATCCTGGTAAATGTTAATGTGCGGGAGGGTTTGTTTAAAGAAATCCATTTATCTTGGGCTGATACTATCTTTAACCAGAGATTGGATTATGAAAATATCCCTTTTAGATGTCGTCGATGTAATTCTTATGGACATCTGGAAGTCGATTTCAGTCCAGGGATGTGGATGATCAATGGTTGTGGTAATCAGAGGGGAGCTAGAGGGGTCAATTCTAGTAGAGGGATGTTGAGCTCTTCGTCTGCTGGGCCATCATCTTTAGGTCTAGATGAGGTGGCTGTGGGTGTCGAGGTTTCAGTTTGTTCTATGGTGGAGGAACTACTAAATCCACTGCACTCAGTTGAAGGGACTGTTGCGGAGGGTTCTTCAGACCAGGGGGCTTCCCCTTCGGGTATCTCCTCTTTCACCCTTTCTCCATCCATAAATGTTTTTTCAAATTATTTAAATTTATCTGGGATGGATTGGATGGGGGACAAACTAAAGAACTTAACTATTTCACAACTACCTTTAGTGGTCTCCACTCCACCTTCTGCTGCATTGGTTGAGGAACCTGGTTCTCCTTTGGCTCTTGTACTTAGTGAGGATGGGTCTAGGTTTCCCCCCTCCCCATAGGGGTCAACAGACTCGGGGTATTTCCTCAGGTCGAGCAAGAATATTGCCTTGGGGGGTTTGCGGAAAATATCTCACCCACCGTCTCGTGGGAGGGGCAGAACTTCTTTCCTGGAAAAAGCACAGTCTCGTGCTCGAAAGGACCTGCATGAGGGTAAACAACAATCTATTGAACGAGCACTTAGAGCAGTGTATGCCCAGAAGAAGGGCTATCAATGAAGATCATGTCCTTTAACTATAGGGGTCTGAATGGTTCCCTTAAAAGATCAACACTTCGGTGGGTGGTTGATCTAGAACACCCAAATGTGATTATGCTATAAGAAAATTTAAGGTTAGGTGATGTGGTAAAAGGTAAGCTGGAAATTTGGTTCTCGGGTTGGTAGTTTGAGACTTTGGATGTGTGTGGTCATTATGAGGGGCTTGACATGGGATGGAATACTCGTTTGGTGAAGGTCCTAAATATTTGGGGCATGGACTCAGTTTTGGGGATAACTTTTAAGGGTTTGGATCAGGGGAGCGAGTGGACGTTTTCAATATCTATGGACCTTACCTAAATCGAATCCCTTTTTGGGACAATCTGTTTATTAATTTTGTTTTAAGGGGCGATTTGGTGGTTATTGGAGGGGACTTAAATTTCTCTCTGAGGCAGGTTGAGGTATGGAGTCCTAATTCCCGCTCTGATTTGCTGACAGAGTATTTCACACAGAAGCTGGTTGAGAGAAATTGGCTGGATATTGAACCTATTAAGATTAAACCCACTTGGAAAAATAATAGATGTGGGGAGGGGCGGGTTTCCAAGAGACTGGACCATTTCCTGGTTTCTGGAAATTTGATGGACAGACAATAGTATATTAGGCAATGGGTGGGGAGTGGGGGGGCACTATGATCATTTGCCTATTTTTTTGGAATATAGGAATGGGCTTGAAAAATCACCTAGCCCTACGAAATTCAACAAGACTTGGCTTAAGGATGAAATGTTCCGGTAGTTGATCCTCTCCCTTTGGGTCCCTTTTGACCCAGACAACAGGCTTACTGCTGCTTTTTAGTTTGCAGCAATTTTTCATAATATCAAGGCTCATATTAAAAGATGGGCATCGGATAAGAGATGCAGAGAAGAACATGAACTTAAGAAGAATGAGCAAGAAATATTAGTCACCTTGGAATTAAAGGGAGGGGGCATGTTGACCCTAGCAGACAATGAATCCTTGATTAGGTTGGAGGAAAGAAGGAACACTATTCTTCTTGAAAGGGAAGATACCTGGAGACTTAAGAGCAGGGCTATCTGGTTAGAATGCGGGGATGAGGAATGCAGGGATATTGCTTAGGTATTCCCCCATTTTGTAGGGGAGGAGGAAAACCATAGCTTTAATGGAAGAAGTTTCTGAAGAAGAACTAAAGGTGGCTTTACATGGTTTTGGGAAGGACAAAAGCCTTGGTCTAGATGGGTGGACCATCGAATTCTTCATAGAAATTTATGAACTTCTGGGGGGTGATACTCTAAAAGTGGTAGAGGATACTCGTACTACTGGTAGGATCCCTTCCAGTTTCAATTCGACTTTCATTTCCCTGATCCCAAATATTGATAATCTTTTATCATTGCATGACTTCAGGCCCACCTCTCTCTGTAACTATATTTACAAGGTGGTCTCGAAAGTCATTGCTCAAAGGTTGAAGAGTATCTTGTCAGAACATATTTCAGCTGAACAATTTGGTTTTCTGGAGGGAAGACAGATTCATGAGGCCACTGGGGTTGTGCAGGAAGGTCTTCATAGCATGAAAACAAAAAACATTAAGGAGGCCATCCTCAAGATAGATCTCTCAAAATCCTATGACAAGGTAAGTTGGTTATACATTCGTATGCTACTGTTAACCCAAAAAATCCCTCACTCAGCTCTACATGGCATACACCACCCAAGGACACCCAGACACTATCCTCATTTGACCCCATTTGACCCCCACACCCTCAAAAAGGCTCAAAAACATGCAAAAGGGCTTAAAATCCCCTAAAAAGAGCCAAAATAGCTCTCATAGGGGCTAAATCCTCCAAAAAGGGGCTAAAACCCCTCAAAGGAGCCTAAAACCCCCAAAAGAGCTAAAGATTGAGTGAAAGGGGCTAAAATCCCAAAAAAGGGGCTAAAGCCCTGACCAGGGGCTTAGAACCCTCAAAAAAGCTATAAATAGAGGGGTGGGGGGCACTCTCAAATCATTCCTTCCTTGCATACTGTTATGCTGCCCGAGTGAGTTCCTTGAGACCATTTTCCTCTCAAGCCATTCACCCTCCCTCTCATCCATTCTCTCATTGAGCCATAGCTCCCCCATTCTCAAGAGAGGTGTTTCTCCAAGACAGGGCATGGTGGCCCATTTCCACCAAAAGAAGGTATAATTTCTATTTTATTTTGTTTATTTGAGTTTTTCTAACATATCTTTACTTGCATGTTTATGGCCTAACATGTTCTTGCAGGTCTCCATTGTTCTATGTAGGGTCTTGGAGCTCAACCCATAACCTTGTGTGCAGAGGGGTTTTCTTTGTATTTCTGTTGTATTTCATTTCTATTTCATTTGTCTTGCACAACCACCATGAACCCTATGCTTCCATCTTATAGACAGAAGGTAGACATTCCTGCTCTATAGTAAGGGAGAAATCCCTGCTACAACTACTAATTCACCTTGGATTTGGTATTTCTTTTATCAGGTGGATCACGAGCTATATCACAACTGTGTCTTTCTCGGTTCTTATTAATGGTGCCGTCTCTCCTTTCTTTCATGTGGAGCAGGGTCTTCACCAGGGCTTTCCATTATCTCCTTTACTTTTCCTCCTGGTGGTTGGAGGACTGAGCAGACTATTAAAGGAAGCCCATAGGGTTGGAAACTTGAAAGGGATCGAGATTTCACAACATCTTCAGATAACTCATTTGTTATTCATGGATGATGTGCTAATTTTCTGCTCTAGTTCTATACAAGATGTGAATTCTATTTCTAAAATTTTGGCCCTCTTTGCAACTGCTATCGGTATGGAATTAAATGTGGAAAAATCTACTTTGTCTATAGATAGACTTGGTGTTGAGGAAATAGGACATGTCATAAACATCTTTCCTTTTCGTCAAGAAGACTTGGATGGTGGACTCAAATACTTGGGATTTTTCTTGAAACCAAACGACTATTTGAAGAAGGATTGGTTTTGGCTATTAGAAAAACTGGAGAAGCGACTAAATTCATGGAGTCACAGATGGCTGTCCAGAGCTGGTTGTTTGGTTCTAGTTAAAGCTATTCTAGAGGCAATCCCAATTTATTGGATGTCTTTATCTTGGATTCCTAAGGGCATTCTAGAGAAGGCCTGTAGGATCTATTTTCACTTCGTTTGGAGTGGGAATAAGGAAGTTATGGTGACCCCTTGGGTTAGATGGGAAAGGATTGCAGTGCCCAAAGCTTTGGGGGTTTGGGATCTTAAAAATATTTTCCTTTTTGCTAAATCCCTAGTTGCTAAGGGTGGATGGCGTTTGCTACATGGGGAAAAATCGTGGACTAGAGTGATGGTAGAAAAGTATATTGCTCCAGACTTGGTGGAGGACTGGATCAGAAAAAACAATAAGAGTCGTCAGGGTGGCTCGGTCATATGGAAGGCGGTAGTAAAAACCTTTGATGTTATAGAATACAGTTTGGCTTGGAATCTCGGTAATGGTAGGAAGCTGTAGGTGGGAGAAGATCCATGGGTTGGCTGCAATCAACAGCATAGACTTTCTGAAAATTTAGTGGATCCTTTAAGATAGTGAGATATTTTTTATCTCTCTCAACTTGCTTCCCCAGTACAGGAAAATAGATGGTCACAGTCTTGGTGATCGACATATTCATTTGAGCTATCTGAACAGGAAGAAGAGGAACTGAATTAATATATTGGTTTATTGAACCTTTCATAGGTACAGTTGTGGGATGGTGAGGACGAACTCATTTGGGACTCGGCCCCAAGTGGGAAATATTTGCCAAAGGAGGGCTATATAAAACTTAGTACCATTGGCTTTGATCATGGGATTGAGTGGTGGTGGAAGAAGTTATGGAAGATTCATAGTCCTCCCAAAACCACACTTTTCTGGTGGTGTGTTTTAGAAAAAAAGGTCCCTATTTGGGATAATCTTCATAAGAGGGGTTTCTCTGGACCAGGGTGGTGTGCAACGGTGCTGGGAAGATGGGGAATATGTGGTCCATATTTTCCTAAATTGCCCATATTGTGTGGAGGTGTGGAAAGAATGTATAAAGATTTTGGGTTTGGGACTGGAGTGTAGGTGGGAAGGGGCCTTGATTATTTTAGCTTGAGAGAGTTGGCAAAGGTCTAAAAAAATGGAAGTTATGACAACCCTTCCTTTACTTGCGACTTTGGGTATTTGGTTGGTCAGGAACAAGCTCGTTTTCAATAATAAATTATGTACTCCAGCTATTACTGCAAGTATGGCTTCTGGGATTGCTCAAGCACTTCCTCAACATATCAGGGTTGCAAAGCAGAGGGAGGTATTGACCCTTGATATTGATAGGACATCAACTTGGGGTTTTTTTGATGGTGCATCTCAGAATAATCATTGCAGTGGGGGTACAGTTCTATTTTTGGCTGAAAATCACTCTTTTGAATTGGTAGCAGGGTTGGGTGAGGGAAGCAACAATTTTGATGAGCTCCTAAGTTTAAAATTACTCCTCATTTTTGCAGCAGAGAAGGGGTGCATAACATTAAAGGTTTTTGGTGATTCTTTGAATGTGATAAACTAGACCAAGAGGATTCAAACTTGTAGAGATTTACACCTACAAACATTTTAATTT
Source organism: Pseudotsuga menziesii (assembly GCA_001517045.1). Classification (NCBI taxonomy): domain Eukaryota; kingdom Viridiplantae; phylum Streptophyta; class Pinopsida; order Pinales; family Pinaceae; genus Pseudotsuga; species Pseudotsuga menziesii. Next base: position 379,376 of record LPNX010466203.1, on the reverse strand, counting down.
CTATATGGGATGTCATGGAACCTTTTGATTTGATTTCATGCAAACATGTTTACAGGGAAAACAACTGCCAGGCGGACTCAGCCTCGAAGGAGGGGCTCTAGTTGGTTACGGGCCTGTGGAAGGTTAAGGAGCAGGTATAAAATACCCCTTATGGATGCTTTTATCGGCCTTTTATAGAGGTGGCGGCACCACTATAAAATAATTTGGTCAAATTTTTTGCTGGCTTATCATTTTGTTAAGATTATGATAGCCCAGGACAGATTACTCGCTGATTGGACTGTTCTCAGAAGACAACACTTTTTTTTGCAAAGACTTTTTATTTGTTGGTATACTATTATGGAAAGTTATTTCATTTTTGTTGATACTATGGACTTGTACTTAGGTGGCTGTACTTGTGAACAGTCACCAATTATTTTGACAGGATTATGGAATCTTTGGTTTGTTGACAGCTAGGCTGTTTAGTTTTGGATGTTTGTTATGGGTTTTCTTTTCAACTTCTTCAAATATGTAGAGATGCATATCTACAAAATGTAATTTTCTCTCTCTTCGAATGAAATAAAATTATGCTTTTTTTCCAAGGAAAAAAAGAGTAGCATCATATATTGTTGAATAAATTAGGTAAGTACCAAGTTAAAGATATGAATGTATATATTGAGCCTCTTATTGATGAGCTATTGAATTTATGGGATGGCATCACTATGTATGACATATCTAGACCAATAAGGTAGAAACAATTCCAGTTCCATGGAAAACTTGCATGGACAATTCATGATGCTCCTAGGTTAACACATTTTTGTGGTATGTAAATTTCTATAGCAGTTTAAATTAATATTTTTTAAGGTAAATATCATGCATCTTTATTTAAATTAATAATCTTTTGATGCTTATAACATTAATACATATATCTTGTAGGTCTTCAAACAAAGGGAAAATTTGCATGTCCAATATGTGGTCCTAGGATAAATTCTCGTCATTCAAGAAGTCTAGGAAAGGAGGTGTTTGATGAGTACAAGCACTTCCTCCCTAAGAGCCATAGGTATCAAACTATTGGGAAACCAAAATTCAATGGTAAAGAAGAGAATGGGAAGAAATCACGAAGAATGACACCTCACCTATGGAAGTTGGAATATAATAGACATCGTCATGGTATGCAAATTGTATACGTAGCATATAAATATGTAATATTATGAATTTTATATTTTTATTGAATTTTCTCCATGGGTGTCATGAATTATTGTTAATGTGTTTTCGTTTATGTTTAATATTGATTGTCGTGAAGGCATGAATGGGATTCCACGAGGAATGAAGAGTTATCCCATACAATTCGATAGGTTTCCTTAATACGAGCACCTAAAAATAGCTCATTTGTTTGATACAATGCATATCAGGAAGAATGTAACAAAAATGATATGGAGAATCTTAGAGGGAAGGACTGAAAAAGATAAAATTGGAAAAAATTGTAGTGACATTGCAGAAGCCAATCATGCATTGCAAAGCGTAATTAATTCCAATTTCGGAGAGGAGTACTGAAATATAATTAGTCTTACACGGTTATTGACAGAGAAACAAAGAAATGCTATAAAAGAGGCCATTCAGAAAATAAGGTTTTCGACTGGGTTTTCGTCGAACATACAAAATATCTTAACGATAAATGGTGATTTTGGTGGTGTTAAACCTCATGATTGGCATACATTCATTAAGGTAATTATTTACCTATATAATTTCCATTTAGTACATCTTTTTATCTTTATTGTTTTGGTATGGATAACTGTGTCAATTTTTTAGTACGTTTTAGACTGCTTAGTAGAGTCCATCATCAGGAAGAAATGTGAGAGTATTGGAGGCAACATCCTCTATAAAAGAGTAATGGAGACTATTGGTTAACCAGGGAGGTCAAGAGTCTATCCAATAATCCTTTATCTCTTAATTTCCAGATGAGAGGTTTCCAAATTTCACTAATAACTAGACCATCATCTCTATTAAAATTTTTAGGGTGCTTTTCGATTTCCACCACTTCTCGAATGTGTATCCTAATATAATGATATTTAGTGGCTATGACTTTGGCATATTCCATGCACATGTAATGGTTGTTCTTGATGGAGTGTTCTGCCACCGCTGAGCTTTTTGTTCTATTATGCCTTATGCTCGAACAATGCTCTTTTAATCTCACCTTTGAGCTCCCCAGTTAACCAACAGTTTCCATTATTCTTTTATAGAGGATGTTGCCTCCAATACTCTCACATTTCTTCATGATGATGGACTCTGCTGAGCAGTATGAAACGTACGTCAACTTGTACTAAAAAATTGACACAGGTATCCATAACAAAACAATAAAGATGAATCTGGCTTGTGAAAACAACAACATTAATTACTACATATTTTTAGTAATTGTGGTCTCTTATTTGGAATTTAAATAAATAATGATCATTTTATTTTTGTTACAGTACGTTTTACCTCTATCTCTCCTAGATAGCTTTGACAAAAACATAAAAAAAGTTAAATACATGAGGTAAGCAACAATTTATATGCATGAAAATGTTTGTTCACTTTGTTGCATATCTTATATTTGACATATTGAGTTTTACAGATTAGAACTTTATTATATATGCTTCAATCTTGTTGATCATTTTATTTTCTTGCATCATTTGTAGGTGGCTTTCATTTAAATAAATTCATAAAGAAGATATTAGGTATTGGAAGGGAGAAATTCCTCGTCTAATGTGCGAAATGCAGAAGTATTTACCTCCAGTATTTTCCAATGCATAAGAACACTATCTCATACACGAAGTGGAGGAGATTGAATTGTGTGGACCTGTACACACAAGATCAATGTGGATGGTGGAAAGGCATTTGAAGTCATTGAAATATTTTGCTAGACAAAGAGCATGTCCTAAGGGTTCTATTGTACAGGTCTATATGGTATATCAATCCATGGTGTACATTAGTCAGTATCTTCCAAATTTAGCAAAAAATATCAATCTTCCTCGCATTTGGTATGTCAACTCCATCAACAAATTTCAAGGGGAGGTNGAAAGGTAATTAGATGGTGTATATTTAATTTATTATACAATTAATTTTTCAATTTCATATATATCTTACTCATGTAATTTTTATTATTCCATCAGTATTGTAAAGTAAATTTAATTGCCTTTAATGATAGCTAATTTACAATTCTTAATTGTTATAATTCTATATAGTTGGTCGCGTGTGGGATGCAATAATTTTATACATTGCAAACAATCTTGATTGGATGGAGGAATGGATAGAACGATGTATAGAATTCTATGGTACCTTATCATGGGAAGGGGTGAATAAATTTATTAAAACATTGCATCGTCATCGAGAAGAATATCCCGATGAACTTACACAAAGGAAAATTGATTTAGCATGTGGTTGAAAAGATAAAAAAGGCAAGTGTATTTTATACCCTGATCATTTTTTTCGTTGTTTCCTATTATACAAATGTATTTCTTTTGTCTATTTCTTCTTATATATTTATTTACTGAGTCGGGCATGATGCAGTTGATACACCACAACGCTATGTGGTACAATGGTCATAAATTTCACATCAAAAAGTTGGATGACAAGAAGAAAACATTTGATTGTGGGATAACTACAGTTTTCAAGTCACTAATGTTTCCTCTAGAAGTGACAAGCATCCAGAAGTATCTGAATATAGGTACTATGGTTATTTGGAAGATATAATTGAATGTGAATTTAATTCATTTAAAATAGTTCTGTTTGAGGTCAAATGGTACATGCTATGAACGAATGAACACGATCCTAAAAGAAATGTTACTGAGCATTCCAATGGATTTACCATGGTTAATACAAGGGCACTTAAACCGTGTGCAAATCCTTATGTTCTTCCAAGTCAATGTGAGCAAGTCTTTTACTCAGGGGTGCTAGGTAAAGCAGGTTGGTCATACATTGTTAGATACGATCCAAGAGGAAGACCAGTCAAGTATAATCTAGTAGAGGAATAATACACTGTTGAAGAAGAAGGTGATGCATATCGGGAGTAGTTTGCCACCGCAGATGTGTCAGATGAAGAATCCGATCAAGAAGTTGATCATCCAAATGACATAGCAGATGATTTTGAACTCGGTGAAGATATTGATGATGAATATATAACTGAAAATGACTTTAATGATGATGCTGATATGAGTGATCCTTTCAACGATAGCGATTCTGGACCAGATGATGATACATATGAACAAGTTGTTGATGATGAAGAATAGAAATCATCATCATCATCATGTTCATACTCATTAGAATAATAAAGCCATCATATTCATGTCATCCTCACTAGAATATTCGCAACCATCATCATCTTCATATTTATGATCATCAATGGTATCATAATAATAATAATAATCATCATCATCGCCATCATCGACATCCTAATCAACCTCATCCTCATCCTCAACCTTATCATCGTCAATGTTATAATCATCATCGTCATCAATGTTATTATCATCATGTTCATCTCCATAATCATGATCATGTTCATACTCATTAGAATAATTGAAACCATCATCATCTTCATATTTAAGATCATCAATGGTATCACAATCATCATCATCATCACCATCATCATCTTCATCTTTAATATCATCAATGGTATCATCATCATCGTCATCATCATCATCATCGCCATCATCATGGACATCCTAATCAACCTCAACCTCATCGTCAAGCTCATCATCGTCAATGTTATAATCATCATCGTCATCAATGTTATCATCATCATAATCATCGTCATCAATGTTATCATCTTCACCATCATGATCATCATGTTCATACTCATTAGAATAATAGAAATCATCATTATCATGTTCATCCTAGTGACGATTTGCCATGGCAAAAATGTTCACATGTACTAGTGATAGATGCAAACCATGACATAATTGATATGGAGAGATATCATAGGAACTATGTTCATCATGTACTATCTTCGTTTATGTGTGGATTAACACATGTAATCCATATTTTGTAGCTACCCACTCTAGAATCTATTGAATAAGCCTAATTATTTAAAAAAAATGGTTTCTATGTTAAAAGACATTTAAAAAATAATAATAAGACAAGAACAATTTCATGTTCAATTTCCTATTTATCAAGGTTGTAATTAATTGAATTTTACACATTTTTAGGATTTAAAGATTTGCAAGAAATAAATTGTATTATACAATGAATTCCATCTAACCTTAGTACATACCTATGTTTGTCTCAAGTCTTCTTGATAGTGGACTTTATTAAGCATCCTCTGTTTGTCAAACTCCGGAATGGCCACCATATTACACATATGAAAATTTTTCTTCAAGAAAGGGTCCATTGACAATGATGTTCTCTATGATGATGATGATGGACATAAGGAAAATGATCATGATAATCCTACTGACTACGATGACAACGATAATTTCATTATCAACATCATCGTCATGTTCATCACTAAAGATGATGATGATGTTGATGGTGTTGTTTATGACGGTGATGACCACAACGACAATGGCAATGATGTTGTTTATGAAAAAAAAAACATTAAAAAAACAACAAACAATTAAACAAAATAATAAATATAAAATAATACATATAAATAATAAATAAAAACATTAAAAAGGAAACAAACAATAAAAATTATCCATCGTAATTTCCCCCTGTCGCGACAATTTTTTTTTACATCTTCCACTTACCTCACCCACGAATTATGCCCGAGGTCACAGAGTAGTTTCCAAGGTTGCAGAGGAGGTTTTTTAGTTACCTCACCCATGAACTAGGCTCGAGGTCGTAGAGGAGGTTTTTCACTTACCTTACCCATGAACTAGGCTTGAGGTCGCAGAGGAGGTTTTTCACTTACCTCACCCGCAAACTAGGTCCGAGGTCACAGAGGAGGTTCGAAGGTTACTGAGGAGGTTCCAAGGTTGCAGAGGAGGCATTTATTTTTCTTTCAATGAACCCCTTCCTTGACGCAACCAAAAAGATAGGTTGTGAACGTGGCCAAACCCTTAAGCTGCACCAGACACAGATCAATTTCTTGTTTGAAACAATTTTTATAGTTCGGTTTCTTCCTACAGGCCACTTTTTATTGGGTGAGCGTCGGGCTTCAACTCAATTTTAATGGTATCCCAACTTTGGGGTTTTTCTATCCTCAAGGATGTCCACCCCCTTCATCTCCAAAATATACATAGAGGGACATTGGCAGTTTGAGATCGAGACCCATAAGCAAAGGTGAAGGTCAGTAAGGCATCAGGAAAAGCATAGGCTAAGGTAGCTTCCAATATATTATTTTCTTGCAGATATGTCTTTGGTAAGTCATATGCTTTAATTTAATCCATTAAATCGTTTTCTAGTCAGGGTTTTATTGATAGATACAGTCAATAAATTGCAGTGAGGGTTTTAACAAGAACATAAAGGGTTTACTTATATATATATATATATATATATATATATATATATATATATGGAGATAAAGTATTACAAGCCGAGCTCAGCATACATATAGGACAAGCAGTCAAAGTCAAGACTAATCTAGTCCCACCAAGAGTCTTTCAAGAGTCCAATAAATAGGAAAACTCCATATCCTAGTCTACCTCCCTTATAGGGAAAAACCTTAATAAACTTCCCACATAGCTTTAAGCAAAAAAAAATTTAACATAACCGAAAATAAGAAGGATTGTTCATTCCTGGAGCTACTTTTCGTTAGAGCTGGGCTTAAGCGTGACACATCATCCATTGGAGAGATTCCATCTTTCTGCTCTGAGTCATTGATGTCCCTACTTGGGACTACCATCTTCTATTGCATAACACTGAACCTATCCTACATATGCTCGAACCACCTTGCATTTATTTCAATAGTGACCTACATATATTTTTGTTGTTGTGTTCTTAAATCATTTATTCCCAGCATACTTTCCTCATAACCTTTGTTGTGGATCGATTCCACATTCCTGAGCCTGCGCATCATTTCTTCGATCTCCCCATACTGAACTCTAACATTACCTCCAATATCATCCAGAGGATGGAAATATGTGTTATATCCACTAAATATTTCATGTTTTCCTCACAACCCACTTAGGCGATTTCATAAACAAATCGAATCATTTTTTGGTAATATTCAAAGAAACATTTTATCTTGGAGATTTCATATAGGATTTCCTCATGAGTTGAGGGTTCCTTGCAAGGATGAATACTTCCCTCCTTTGCCTTCTTCCTTTTATCCTCATTGTAGTGAGCATACGCCATTTTGAGCATGTGATCCTGTGCTAAACCACAGAATCTACCCCTCTCAGGAGCATACAAATTGTAAAAGGATTCAGGAGTCTCAAAAAAGGATAGAGCATAACCCCAAATTACAGAGTAGGAATTTCTGACCACCTTGGTAATAAATCTGATTAAGCTCTCCGAGATGTTAACCCCACATGTCTGACTATCCTCACTATCGTAATTAAAACTCACATGTTGAAGATCCTAGGAAATGTGTGAAATGGTGTATTGTTGGGATGCCTTGAATGAGATAACATGGACCGCAGACATGGCTCTATTGGTGAGGGTACGAGAGAAAGCATACCTTCTCCAATAATTAATATTAGCGGGATATGTAAGGAACCAATGGCCAAAATATTGATAACGGACTATAGGACTCATCCCTAAATTCTTTGTAAAGAGACCAACTTCATTCCATATATTGGACATTAGGATAAAAAAGTTTTAAAGTTGGAAACAAAGGGACCATTTAACAATGGAAAGGAGGCGAGTAAACGATATTTCTCCTTGCTTGAGATGAGATCCTTGGTTTGCTTCAAGATCCGCCTTAGTATTATTCTTACCCTTAGCATGAAAGAATTGAACCTTTGATAAGTCCTGAATATGAGCAAGAATTCTTTTTTGTACTCTCCCTTTAGATTCTACCTTCCCAGCCTAAATGTTTGTCATCTTCTGAATACCAATGCAAGAATCACCAAAGACTTGGAAATTGTGAAACTTAAGTTATTTCATAAATTCAATCCCTTGCATCAAGGGGGCCCATTATGCATGGTTATTTTTCCTTTTTCCCAGTCCGGCCTGTGCATAAATAGGACCTTATTTACTCCAGGGTCAAATATAACCCCCCTAAACCTGCCTTCCCTGAAGTGGGGTATCCTTCTAATAAATGGTGAACCACATTTAAAAAATACATGCTTTAACAAGTTAATCCTTAAGAAAAACTTAAAATTTAAAATTATTTTGATGGGATATCTTAGTAAAACCAATAGGATATCGTATAAATAGAAACTATATGCAAACAATGTGAGCTAGAAATTGAAATTAATAGAAAATAAAACCATTTCAATGATAAAATTTTAAATTGTAAAAAATGATGTCTTCATATATATGGATGATAAGGGTATCACCACTAGACTTGTGATGTGTGAGGTTTGAGTGGGGGGATAGGTGGATAGGGAGGGGTCTATGATTTTACACGATCTTGATTTAGACATGGTCGATTAATCCAATGCAGGACAAGCAATATTGGTTTCTCCCAATCCTAGGACTGGGGAACCTTGGAGAGTCCTTGGTCAAGACTTGAAGGGTGTTGTAGCTTGCATATCAGATGCCACTCAAAACTTAGGACAAAGGGTTATCGAATCCCCAAATTTGTAGTGTTATCATATTGACATGCTGGAGACCTATCTTTACAAAGGTTGTTAGATCATCGTAGGTGGCACAATCCTCAGACAAACTGGGGGTGTTTTGGTCCCAGTTGGAAGTATGGATGTATTTACTCAACCTTAGAGTGTGAACAAGGGGACTATATTGTTCTCAGTGGTAAAATTTTCTGAACCTTTCTGTTATCACCCTATAATTTGTCCTATGGTTGCGGTAGGAGAATCACAGTGGTAACCATTTCAAACCAATGTTTGGACTGTAGTCTAACCTTACAGTCATAGAGGGATATCTCTTGTCATAGGGTTATTCACATATACATTTGGCTTTAAACGAGCAGTTAAAAGGCTAGATTCTAACGAGAACAGGGTATTTGCTGATTTCAAAGATGGTGAGACAGACAGACAAGAAAAAACATTGGGAAATGGAGTCACAACCTGAATCAATTAAGGATATTACATTGAAAATAAGAGGGGATTTTATTTTGTAACATGAGGCAAAGTAGGTGTCACTTTCAGTCAAATATATTTAAAGGGTGGTAGGAGAAAGAGGAAGAATCCTAGTGAAGCAAGAGGCACCTATCTATGGATGAATCTCTTGCACCACCTTTAGTCGCAACAACAATAAAGGCTAATAACCAATACAAAGCACTTGACAGAGAGTGAATTCCATAACAGTCACCATAAACACATAACAAATGAAAAATAGGATACAAGGAGCGCTTAATGAAATGAATTCCTCGTATACAACTAGAGAGCATTATTAGGAAATCACAAAAATGAAAATGATGTAAACAGGAAACACGAACTAAATGTAGAACACCGTGATGAGTCTCAGAAGTGCAGAATAATATTTCTCATTGACACTTTCAAGAAAGTTTACAGATATACAAAAACCAAGAGCAGAATGCTTCCCGAATGAAAGTTCTAACCCTTCCTTCCTCAATTGAGGCTATATTTATAGTGCTATGGGATCCCATGACCTACCTTGAAACAGATCCGAATTTAATTACAAAATGGGGGAATGAATCCCAAATCATCATTTCAAATCCTAACAAACTTCCTAAGGTGGCAGATTCACCACAATTTTCACACAAAACAGGAAATATGGGTTAATAGACACGCTGGATAAAAAAATTGGTAATTTTGGCATCTGGTGTGCAGGATCGCTTGACTGAAAGTGATGTTTCAGAGCACCTCTCAATGATTTCACTCCTCTAGGCGACATCTGCAATGTTGAATTTCTCTATGTTTCATATCCATTTCTCTCCTGCAGTGATCTTTTTCCTCCTGGCACCTTTGGCTGTTTGAAATAAACCACAGCCGTAGATCTCCTCTGCGAGAAATCTTAACCGTCTCCTAACATGGTCCCTTATGCGATTTCACGATCTCTCATCATGTTAACCTATGCACACCTTCTCATCTCGAAATCAACAAAATTCGTTGATCAGACCCTCAGCAAATATCCACTATTCAAGGGTGCGGGGTCTACAAAAATTTCACAACACCTCATCTTACTAACGTTTGTGCATGTTTTCATCATGAAATTAACCTAGACCATTGATCAATTATTCACCCGATCTCGACCATCCAAATGTGCGGGATCTACAAAAATGTTGCAGCCCCACTCTGTTTTATCTTCCATGCATATTCCAGCAGTGAAACGCCTCTCCACCATAGATCTGGCATGCACAAGATCATGGCCATCAAAACAAGAGGACCCTACCAGATTTCATGGCCTTGACATGGCTTATACTCTGTGTGAGTTTCTGCCACAAAATCCCTTTCAACAGTTGATCCTCGCCATCCTTAGATCTTGGCCATTAAACTTCTATGAGTATATCTAATTTCACAACCCTCCACAACTTATTTCTCTGCACACCTATGCTTCTGTGAAATCATCCTCATCCATTGATCTTCATTGGCTATCCATCTGACGGTTGATCCTGCCAACCCTTTAACCTTATCCCACCACTGTCAAACTCCTTAATAATCACACATCTTTCCTTAGGTGAAACCATTGATTTTCTTGGCTGTGAATCTATGTCATTCATTTTTACCACTGCATAGCCTGTAGAACCTTATTCCCCCCTGCCCACCAAGGTCCTATGATAATGAATTTTTAGACCTTGTTCCTCCATTGATTTGCCTACTCCCCTGGCAACTATTTAGCCCAGGATGGTGCTAACATACCTGCAAAAGTTCTTCAGAATTTAGCACTTGTGCTAACCTGGTGCTAACAACGGATCCGGCTCAGGGATGCTATCCTCCCTGTGAAGTAGAAAGAACTTCGTAGACCAAGTGCCTTATCCATTAGGCTGGTCCCAATATTAAACATTCAAAATTTTTCCTGGTTCCTGTGACTTAAAAATTTACCTGAAAAGAAAAACCAAATGGAAACTTCTCTTGGGGACCATATAGCCTTCACCTCGGGCTTCAAGTTTGTCAAAGAGCTATCCACACATGCAATGTTAAAATAAAACGGTATATACAATGGCATGAAACTAAACTTACTTTAAAGGAAATAATGTTTGAGGAGCCTCCTATTTACAGGAGCTCTAGATACTAGGCCACCCTCCATCTCCTCCAATACATAGGAATTATTTCCTCTTAAGTAAACAATTTTATATGGGCCTTTCCACAAGTGATCAAATTTTCCATGCTTCCCT